>PVIU01001592.1:0-206401 GCA_004026605.1 Ondatra zibethicus | reverse complement strand
CCTCCCATTTCACCATCTTCAAATACCATCAATATACTAATCTGTGGCTTACATTCCAAACATAAACTTTGGGATACACACTCAAACCATAGCATTTGGGGACTGAATGGACTGTACACACTCAGCAAAAAACTTCTAAGAGCCACATTTTGTCTCCTGTCACAAAGTAGATGCTAAGAGCTAATCTGAATTAGCATACAATGCCTAGAAAATCAGTCAGAGAAAATATACCTAATCCTTTCTCTCTGTCCCAAACCCAGATCTCATAGGGGAGGTGCCCATTCTCATAAAATAGCCCTTGAGTCATGCCCATGTGTACAAGTAGAGGCAAGGAGATGAAGTTAGATTAGAGCTCGAGAGGGTGAGTTGGTGTCCTGGTCTCCTCCTGCCACAAGTGCTATGTGATGAGATTACAGGTATGTCCTAACCTCCCTGGCTTCATGGGTTTGAAGTTTTAAGCCATCATTCAATTTTTATAAATGAAGATAACCAGAATTTGTAAGGTCAAGTTCACATGTTATTAAGAGACAGGAGCAGACATGAAGGCAATCCTGGGCACAAGAACCATACCCATTTCCTCTTTCTGGCACTAAGTTGGAGCTATCTAATAACTTGAATGGGCATTTCGGAAGACTTGTAGTTAGTGAGTTCTCAGGTATTTGGAGTTGGGAGAGGGGATCCAACTGCTGCTGGTTTCGTGAGGAGCATGTTAACAGAGCAATTTATAAAAATCCAAGACTCAAAGCACACCCTAAGTACCAAAGGCTCCTTGCCCCACCTTCAAGCATTGCTACTTTGGCAATCCCTACCTTGCCCCTAAGGCATTCAGGAAGAAGAAAACTAAAACTTATTAACTTATGTTTTTTTTTTTTGGAAAATCACTTTCCTAAAGCTTTGAAGGCTCTTTTTAGAACTTTCACCAAATCATTTTAAAATATTAAAGATACCTTTTTACTAACTAGACTGAAAAATATCATTCCTCATTCTCTCTTTTCTTGACCAAGGATCATCAGAAAAAACTCTGCCCGACTTCCCACAGCAAGTATTTGTCCTGGTCCCAGAAAGGTATCTCCCGTGGCTGTCAAAGCAAGTTCCAGGAAATTCTGACTAAAATCTATGCTGAGCAGGTAATGTGGCTTAGTGATGGAGGGCTTGCCTAGCTATACTATTCCCTGGGTTCGAGTCTGACACTTGGAAAAGAAAGAAAATAACAACCCCAGTGAAGACATTTTAGTTGTTGATAAATAGAAGATGCTTAGAAATTAATGCTGGCTGGGTAAGGTAAGCACAGAACTTTGGGTTTCTAATTTCTAATTTCTTTTGAAAGTTACTTCATGTGTATGGGTGTTTTGCTTCCATATATGTCTGTAAATATACTTGGTGCTCAAGGAGGCCAGAAGAGGGCATTTGATACCCTGGAACTGGAGCTACAGAAGCTGTGAGCTGCCATCCAGACCACATAGGTGCTGGGAATTGAACCCAGGTCCTCTGGAAGAGCAGAAGGTGCTTTTAACCATTGAGCCTTCTCTGCAGCCCTTACACCTTTCTTGAATAGCTACAGAAGACAGAAACAAGCAAAAGATTTCATTTATTTTATTTTCCATTTTTGTTTTTCAATCTACGTAAGGATAGTCCTGCATGGACTCCCTGAATCTTCATTTTTGGTCTTGCAAGTTTCTCGTATTATCCCAATGAAGAGTAATTAAGAACAGAAAAATTCCACTTGCAGAGACTAGAAAGATATGAGTGTGTGCACATGAGGGCGCACACCAGTTTCAATATAACAAAACGTGAAGTTCACGGGGCTCTGTTACCAGCCTACACAGCCTTTCCCTTGCTGAGCTGACTTCCTCCCTCCCCAGTAATACTGTTTAAGGCAAGTAGAAGACTTCAGTGATATCTCCGAGGGTGGGAGGGTCCTGTGTCAGGAGGATTCTGAGTTGCAGTGTGGTCAGGACTTCGGTGAAGGGAAATGCAGTGGATCAACAAAGTCCTGAAACCCACAGTCACTTTGTGGTGACACAAGAGCTGGCTGCCCGTTTGCATGTTTAGCAGTCAGATTTCCTACTCAGGAAGGCTCTTCCTTCTGAGATTGCTGCTGTACTTGAACCCTGGTATTACTAGGGTTATATAACATAGACATGTGAAATTATACACCTGGAATTACTATTCATGATGATAATAAAATTCAAGGCTATCAACTTAAGTGCCTTCCAGACTCAGGGAAACATGAAGAGATAGAGAACCACCTGCCAGTCTCGGAGTTTACTTCCAAGGAAGGAAACATCAATTTTCAGATGAAAATAATGAGTCTCACGAAAAGCACCAACCTGTCCAAAGACCCAGCTGGTGAAGAAAAAAAAAAAAAAAACACTACAGTGTCTGCCTGATAAAATGAGGAGGGAAGAAAAAGTGACCTAGCCAATTTATCACGGAATTTCCTAGCATCCCCTGAAAGAGACAAAAGGACTGCCCTGTTTCCTCCACTCACAGATGCCAGGCTCAGCCCTCAGTAGCCACGGGCTGACATTATCAGTGTTCACACCAGTTAACCTCAGGGAATGCTGGATTATCAATGTTCACACCAGTTAACCTCAGGGAATGCTGGATTATCAATGTTCACATGTGTTAACCTCAGGGGATGCTGGATTATCAGTGTTCACACGAGTTAACCTCAGGGGATGCTGGATTATCAATGTTCACACGTGTTAACCTTGGGGGCTGCTCGTGTTCATCACCCACCTCTCTGTTTCTGGAGCAATTATTTCACAGCCTAAAGGGCCATTTTTCGTCTGGGTCATCAGTACCTCTGCAAGTGTGCTAAACATTCTCTCCGGGATGCCAGCCCATGATCCGGTGCTGGCAGAGTGTGGCTCACAAGGATGAATAGTTCTGATTCTGGCTGCCAGCTTAGTCTGGGCACCAGTCAGGATGGCTGCTCTGGTAAGATGAGCCGACTCCTCCAAGGAGAGAGACAGCCACATCTTCAAGAGCCTTCAGAACACTGTATTTCTAAGTTCTGAAATATTCTTTGCTATTTGGCTTTAGCATTGACATTACCAAGTCCATTAAAACGAGAGATTCAGCTTTAGAAAATATGTCATCACTTGTGGTGATAATTACTGGCCCACTGATTTTCCAGATCACCACAGTTTGGCCCATGCTTGCCCTTCTGACTGAAGCTCTACTACTGTCCTCTTATTCCCTAGGCTAGTCTTGGTGGCTTCCTTGGGTCTACATTTTTCCCAAACACATTCGGCTTCAAGATAGTCATGTGTTGTTCTTCCTTCAACCTGGAACATGTTCCTTTCGGTAGTTACACCCCTCTGAGGGACCCAGAACATCATCAGTGTTACACCATCAGGGATAACGTCCTTGTGTTAGATTGCTTCTCGTTGCCATAATAGATACCTGGGATAAAAAAAAAAAAACCTTTAAAAGAGCAAAGGTTTATGGTGGCTTGGATAACAGATGTCTCAGTCTCTTTGGGCCTATGACGACATACATTCGTGGAAGCGCATAGCAAAGGAGGCTGTTCACTTCACAGAAGGAAAGCGGAGAACAGAAAGCAAGAAAGTGCTGACAGACACAAGTGGCTTACAATCTCCATCTCCCAGTAAGCCCTGCTTCCTCCTATAGTGTCAAACTGGGGACTGAGCAGTTGCACAGAGGGCCTCTGGGAACCACTCCAGATCCGAACTGTTCCTGGGCATCCCAGCTTTTGAAGCAGTGTGCCTTCCCTCTTGGCCTCATCTGTCTCCAGCTTTCTCTTGGAAATTCATTGTTTACTATGGCACCAGAAGGCTGTCGTGATAATTAGCTCCATTGAAAATTTCTAGGAGTTCGTCAGTAGTAAAGTCATCTTTCTATAACTATAACAAAAACCTGTTGTGGGTTAATTTTTAAGGAAAAGAAATCTATTTAGCTCACACTGCTGGAATCTGGGAAACCCACAACCATGGTGCCAGCATCTGGGGAGGGGCTTTTCACTGCATCATAAAATGATGGAGGACATTGGAGGGTGAGGTAGAGCCGGATGCTAGCTCAAGCCCCTCTTCCTCTTCTTGTGAAGCCATTAATGCCCTCTTATGGTGCAGGAGAATTGTCTATATTCTGTCATTCATGTTTTAAATAAACGCTGATTGGCCAGGCAGGAAGTATAGGTGGGTCAACCAGACAGGAAGAAGAAGCGGGTCGAGGAGAACAAGAGAATTCTGGGAAGAAGGAAGCTCTTCCTGGGAGTCCTGCCCAGACCACCGAAGAAGCAGGATATGACTGCCCCTCTAAAAAAGGCACTGAGCCATGTGGCTAAAATAGATAAGGATAATGGGTTAATATATGTTATAAGAGCTAATACAAAACCTGAGCTAATGGGCCAATCAGTTTATAACCTAATGTAGACACTCTGTGTGATTTTCTCTGGGACTAAATGGCTGGGGGACCAGGCAGGACAGAAACCCCAACAAAGCAGGCCATCTTGTTATACTCTTAGGGATCCATCTTCATGATGACATCTAATCTAATTATGCCTTAATTTTCTTACACATCAACTTTGGGAGAGGGACATAGCAAAACCCTAGCAATCATGATCAATGAATAAATTATAAATTCAGAAAAGCTGGTCAGATTCCATTAACATATCTGCCAGATTGCACTGTTTAACCTGTTCTTGATTCACTGTGGTAGCATCTTTATGGCAAGTAGGCAGCATAGGTTTCTGAGACCAAAAAGAACATTTCCAAGATATAGATGGGTCTGCTCTAATCTTGGTCACCACTTTGTTTCCATGGCACCCCTGCTGCTTCTCAATCTGAGTACTTTATAGGAAATTAAGTACTTTAAAGTCTCATTTAGCCAGGGAGAGGGCTCAGTGAGAAGAGTGCATCTTGTATAAGCTTAAGGACCTGAGTTTAGGTTTCTGGAATCCATGTTTGAAATGTTGGGTGTACTGCTAGGCTTCAGTAACCTCAGAACTAGGGGTGCAAAGACAGGTGGATCCTAGGATGAGAGGCTTTCTGGTTTGTCAGTCTACCTAAACTGCTGATCTTCAGATTCAGTGAGAGCCCTAGCCTCAAAAAATGATGTGGAAAGTGATGTGGAAGACAAGTGATACTGACTTTCAGTCTGCACATGCACGCCTGTGGGCATTGCACATCTGCACACATGAATGCACACACTAACACAATCATAAAATACATCTAAAAAACAAAAAAGAAGAAACCTAACATCTCTAAATTATTCCTTTTGGAGATTGTTAGTACTCAGAAAGCTGTAAGGAATTTTTCTAGGACAACTTATATTTAAGAACAATATTTGAATATAATGTGTGTGTATATCTCTCTCTCTCTACTAACTGTGGAAATGTAGATTTTTATTCTGGCCAGGTGTGATTGCTTGAATGTGGCTATTTACATGCACCTATGCTTTATGCAAAAGTTAGATTAAATTAAGAATCACATTTTCCAATACTGGCTTTTTTTCTTCCAAAATACAGCAATAAAAGAAACTCAATCTTATAGTCAATATTTTGCAGCATTTCTTGCAAACACAGAGGACAAATAAACAAGCAGACTAACTCCTGAAAGGAAGAGAAAGTGGCATTCCTAGAGGAAATGGGCCTTTGTGTTTAGTGAATGAATCTTTTTCAGATATCTCTGAATCTCATGTTAAAAAAGCAGACCCCCTTCCTAACTGTCCCCAAGTTGATTGTGCAAAATTTGCCTCATTTGGTGACTCCACTATTTTGCTGGCTGTTAACAACAGAGCCAGTGGGTTCTGCGGGAGTCTACTGCCTGGAACTGCTCCCAAGGGAAACCCTGGCCATTTCCATCCTCCAACAGTCTGGGGATAGGCACTCGATTAGTAAGTCTAGTTCCACGCTGAGAGGACAGAAGCAGTGGTGAATGGCGAGGGTGGTCAAAAGTCATTTTCATAGTTGACTGTCCTCTTGAGACAGAGTGTCACTATAGAGTCTAGGAAGGCCCATAAGTTGCCATCCCCCGCCCTTTGCCTCTGGAGTGCTGGGGTCACATGCCTGTGCTGTTGTGCCAGGCTCAGGATTCTATATGAACCACTTCTCTGATTGGTGATAAGCGGATGTCATCCGTCTCTGTTCCTGGT
Source organism: Ondatra zibethicus (assembly GCA_004026605.1). Classification (NCBI taxonomy): domain Eukaryota; kingdom Metazoa; phylum Chordata; class Mammalia; order Rodentia; family Cricetidae; genus Ondatra; species Ondatra zibethicus. Next base: position 200,281 of record PVIU01001592.1, on the reverse strand, counting down.
GGATGGGAGTTTTACATAGCTAAACAGATAGATACCCTACAAACCTGAGGAAAACTTGCCATGCATTGGAAGAAAGACACCAACAAAACAGCATGATTTGTAGCTGTAAGATGTCCCAGAACTGACTTCCAGGTAAAGAGAGCCCAAATCTGCTGGGTGTGCTGACTGTGGAATCCCCTGGAAGAGGCCCCCGGGCGGGCAGCCTTGTTCTGCCCCCAGCACCTACTGGACAGAAAAGCTGCCATGTAGCTTTCTAAACACGGCCTTTTTCTCTGAATGGCATCAGCAAAAATGAGCTTTACCAACTCATTCAGGAGAGTTAAATGCTTAGACTGGCTTAGGCTGGCTGGATCAGTCTGCCTAGAGCAAACAGATGTCAGTCACATGAACACTCAGAGACGCCAAATGGGAATTTCCTGGAGTTCTACCCTTCTTTTCATCACCCTCATCCCCTTCACTGCCGTTCATGAAGTGAACTTTGACATCAAGTAAACTTCTCAATAACCAGAAAAGATGCAGAAAATACTTTCATCAAAATTATTTGACATAGGATACTAGGAAAACCAATATTCTACTTTCTCCCAAGGACTTCATGAGTTTTTTTTTTAAGCAAGTAATTTTTATTGTTATATTTGTAAAAAAAAAAGGCTCTCAACATATATCAAAAATGAGCTTGATAATAATTTACTGAAAAGATTTAAGATAAAATACCATTTTCCTTCAATGATGCTGATAATCAGCATCATAATTAAAATGACAGCCCAGAGCTAAGCATTCTGAAAGCCTCCTATGAGCTGGAAACAGTGGAGTGGATCTCAGGCATTATTTCAGGGCCAACACTATGATATTTTCTACAGCTGGTGTTTTTGGTTTGTTTGTTGTTTGTTTGTTTGTTTTGCCAAGATGGGGATAACTGTTTATCCCCATATTACCAAGGAGGAAATTGAGGCTCAGAGAGGTAGTAAATTGCTTGCTGGAAGAGCAGAAATGGAAACCCCCAGACCACAGACTGCTCGAAGCACATAGTTCACAGAAGGCTCTGGAGAAAAGAACTGAATAAATTCACCTTGGTGGGTGTTGGTCCATTCATTTGTTTTGAGATGGTGCCTCACTGCCTTGCCCAGGCTGACCTTAGCTTGTGATCCTCCTGGACACCAAACTCTTTAGATGCAGAGCCTGGCCCCTGTGCTTATGAGCAAATGACCTTGTGAGATGAATTAGCCTCTCCAGGCCTCTACTTTAAACTCTGTAGAACTGAGATGATAGCCACTGGCTCCCCCGCTGAGCCACTGTGCAGATTAAAGGGGTTCATAGTTTCCAGAGGTTAAAATATGATCAGCACACAGTAGATGTTACTGTAGTTGTCTAGTGTTAGTACTTACATGAAAACAGACCTTGTTTAAGGCCTGAGGCCCATGCTGCTCATGACTCTGCCAGTTCATAAATCCAAACTCATGATTCCATGAAAATAAATAGACAGTTTATTCTTTTAGGTGTCTGGGATCTACTGTGGTTTGGATCTTAGGTGATCCTCAAAAGTTCACACGTTAAAAGCTTGCCACCATGGAGAGGTGGTAGATACTTTAAGCTGTGGTGTCTATAGAGTGGTCTCAGGCCATGTGTCCATGAATGTGTTGTGGGACCCTGTCCTTTCTTCCTCTGCGTTTACTTACTGGTCTCTAGGAGGTGGCCTTTGTTCGGCTACTTACTCCTACTATGAAGTTCTGTCCCTGAAGCTACGGGACAACCAGTGACAGATTGAAAGCTCCAGCATCATGAGCCAAAACAAACCTTTTTCCCAAATAAATTGATTGTCTCTGGCGTTTGTTATCCAGCCACAGAAGGCTGACTAACCCAACCTTTATTTATTTGCTTCTGTTCCCCACCTTTGACAATATCCCATCCCATGGATAACACCATTGCCTTCCAGTCTCCTTCTTAAACTGTGGCTCTTTTCTTTGATCTATGCCCCCAGATAGTGAGTTTCAATAAAGTAACAAGATGATTGAGAGGAGCTCTCCACTCAAAGGTTACCAAAACAGCCTAGGACTCCCAAGTAATTGGTTCGATCTGCCATCTGGAGGATGGTTCAAGTGGATCACATAGGAGTCTTTCATGGGCACTCAAAACAGACAACTGATTATGCAAGCTGGAATTTTCTCTGGATAATTCTAGAATTTAAAAAGCTCAGAATATTGCCTGGCCTATAGAAAACAATAAATATCCACTTGTTATTAACACTGATTCATGTGTTATTGTCATTAATAATGTTATTGTCATTAATGTGATTCATTAATGTCAGTGTCAATTTTAGTTGAGTGACCCGAATACTCTGCTCTCCTGTCTCCTTAGCCAGAGACTGCAGAAAAAAAAAAAAAAACGAAAGCCACACTGAGAGGACACCCAGGCCTTCACTCATGCTAGGCGAGTATTCTCCTGCTGGGCCCCATCCCCAGCCATGCTGCCTTCTGAGTATCCGAATCCCAGGGTTTGCTCTGTGTCCTAGTTTGCCTTCTGTTTGTTTGATAACACTCTAAACAAAAGCATATTGGAGGTGAAATGGGGTCATTCCATTTTACACTTCCATGTGACAGCCCACCATCTAGGGAAGTCAGCACAGGAACTCAAGGCAGGAGCCTTCTACCTCTAGGTAGAAACTGAATAGGAGGCTGTGGAGGAATTATGCTGACTGGCTTGTTTCCTCTAAGCTTACTCACACAGCCCAAGTTTACCTGCTCTGGGGTGGTACCTCCTTTGGCGATATTTTGTTTGTGCTCTAACAAATAGAGCTTGTCTGGAGATCAGAGTATGGAGCTAGCCACTAGCTAACCACAGAGACCAGGCAGTGGTGCCATATACTTTTAATCCCAGCACTTGGGAGGAGGAAACAGAAAGTGATGGGGCAGGGCAGAGAGAAGTGATAAGGCAGGGCGGAGACAGGAGCTTGGTCCCTTTTAGGCAAGGTGAGAGTTGGTTGTGACTTGCTCCTTTATCTCTCTCATCTTTCAACATTTACCCTGATTATCTGACTTGGGGTATTTATTATTAAGACCAATTAGAATTCGCAATACAACCTCCGAAAGGTTAAGGTGAGGTCACACTGGCACAGGGTAGACTCTACTCGAATGTCTTTTGTTTTTATATAATAAGAAAATTTGATGCAGATAAACACAGAGGAAAGATAGCTATATGGAAAGGAGATAAGAAGTGGGCTTATATGGCCACAAGCCATGAAAGCTAGAAGTAGTAAGGGAAAATGCTTTTCCTAGATATGGACACTTGAGAGCAAGCTTGGTTCTACCATAAAAACATCCAACATGAAGCCCACAAGCCACATGCCGTGAATGAGATGGCTATCTTGTAGATGGCAAGGTCCTAGGGAAATGTCAAAGGCCCTGTATGACCTGGCTTTTCTCCAGAGCAGTGGAATAATAAATCTCTCTTGTTTCGAGCTGCCCAATTTATGGAGCATTGTTACAGCTGCTCTTGGAGATTAATGTAGGGATTATAGATATTTTGACCTGTGCTTTATGTAAGTCCGTGCAAGAAGGTATTTAAAAATATACAAATGTCTACAAAAAAATGGCATTTGAAAAAAATCCTAACTCAGAGAAATACCCAAATGGAAATCAATGCCTATATTTTTTTTCTGCCTAGTAATTAAACAAACTCGAAGTGGTGGGGGGGCCTAGCTCCCCTTGATTTCCAGTGAATAGTGCTGATGAATCAGGACTATTATATCTCTCAGAAAATATTGTGTAAAAAGCAAAATCTGAGAGTTGTGTTTACCAAAGTGATACCATATGTTGGTTGATTAACAAGTTGTCAGAATATTAGAAGTTCTTGGCTGATTACAAGAAGGAGCATCTGTTAGCTGAATCCTTTATCTGATGTATGCACAGACACTGCCAGGTTTGGCTTGGTTCCTAAGTACCGGATAGAAATTCTTGCAGTTTTAGCCTTCAGAGGGGAATGCTGTTGTGTTGCTGGAGTGCAGGATATTTGTTCTGCGAAAAGCAAAGAAAAGCAAAGGTGAAGGCGGATAAAGAAAATTGAGTATGCACATTTTAGAGTCTTTGTATCATTACAAACTGCTTAGCCAGTGTGACTGTTGTTATCTTCTATGCCCAATGTTTACTTAGATAACACCTAAGGAGAGGGGAAAGTGCCTTGCAGAACTAGATATTCTTTACCTACTGCTAAAATCTAATAGTGTGGCCGGGCGGTGGTGGCACACGCCTTTAATCCCAGCACTCGGGAGGCAGAGGCAGGCAGATCTCTGTGAGTTCGAGACCAGCCTGGTCTACAAGAGCTAGTTGCAGGACAGACTCCAAAGCCACAGTGAAACCCTGTCTCGAAAAAACAAACAAACAAACAAACAAACAAATAAATAAATAAATAAAATCTAATAGTGCTGAGATTTCTAAAGACACTTGCAGGTACAAATGCCTTCACGTTGGAATCTCACAATCTTATAAAAATGGCAAGGAATACTATGTCCATCTCATAAATAAAGACTGCAGCAAGGGCTAGGGAGCTCAGTGATAGAGTCCTGCTTACCATGTGAAAGTCCCTGGGTTTTGTCCCCAGCCCAAAAAATGAGAGGTGGGAGAGGGCTCAAGTGAGTTGAGAAAAACCCATCTGACTTTAATAGAATGAGGTCACAAAGCCAGGACTTCTCAGCTCTATCCCTTGACCACCTGCAGATGCCTTTAATAGAAATGTAAGGGTGATGTGAAGCCGTGAGGAGAAAATCTGGGGATTTCTTTTATAATGCCGCACCATTTGTGTTCATTGTATCACTGCTGTGACCAGATACCAGAGGAAACCGACTGGAAAGGAGGAGAGGCCTTGCCACTGTCTCAACAGTTTGGTCCACTGGGAGCACGTAGCAGGGTGGAGCAGTTCACACCATGGTGGCCTGTGAACAGAGATCAAGATTGTATGGACCAGGAACACAGCTTCCAAAGAAACCTTCTCAGCATCTGTCTGACTCCCATGGAGCTGTGCCCTCCTCATTTCAGTGATCCCTTCCCACAGCTCAGCAACACATACATAAAATAAGCAAGAGAGAAAGGGACCCACTCCTCTTGTGTTATTTAAATTCAAAACAGATTTTCACTTCACTTCTCCATTTTGTTTGAAGTTTCTCAGTACTCATGATTTTAGGATTAAGTACCTCTGCAATACACATCGGTTTGCATTTTTTCTTATTTTTTTTTCCTTTTGGTTGTTGTTCATGTTTACAACATAGAAGAAGGCTGTGCTGTGGAGAAATCTTTTACTGTCTCAGAGACAGGAAACATACTAGGAAAAATAGGATGTTTCCTTTTCAGCATTCCAAATCTTAGGTCTACACTTAATGCGCAACTCAGGTATTACATTTGGGTGTCTCCTCTCTTTATTCCTCTTTGTTTAATGTAGAGGGCTGGGAATTTTTTCTTTTACCCTCTTACATCTATTATCTGTGGTGAGTGAATTAAACTGATAAAAGAGAAAAGATTTATTTCCTATGCAAGTAGAAGGGCTCTCAAAAGAAGTAAAAACCTTCGAAAGCAGCTAGGCCTTGAAGTTCACGTATTCTTTTAACAATGTGTCAAGACAAAGTGAAGGGATCTGGGCTTCACCGGGCTCTGAGGTATGAGGCAGCTGATCCACGGAGGAAGCTAATGGGAGATCAGCGTTATTTAGGAAGGAGTGTTCTACAGACTGAAGTCAGCATCAGCCCTGCACCACCTCCTCCACCGGATGGGAGAGAACAGACAAGGACACTCACACAGAGGGAAAGCCACACCTTGCATTTGGCGGGGGAGACTTTTCTGGATCTACCATTTCTCTGTCTTTACCTCAAAATAGCCATTGCACTACAGTGTTCCGATGGGGGTGGCATCTCTGTCCCTTTGGGAGTGGCGTCTCTGATTCTCTGCAGAAATTCTGAGGATCTCTGCAGCCAGACCCTTTTCTGATTTCCCATCTTCATCCTCAAAGCAATGTATTCTGAGCCTTTTCCGTAGGGCTCCCTCTTCCTCTCCACTTCCCTCCTGAACTCATCTTCCTACATGTCTTTGTGTCTATTTCCTACTTCTCATCTTCTTTCCAATAATACCCAGCCTTTAACACCAGCCCAACTTGACTTTCCCATTTGTTTCCCCTCCAGCTCCCTCCAACAGCTCCTCCTAAATGGATCAGGTTCTCACCAAGAAATTACCTTAACAACCTATCATTTTGCCCTTCAGATTTTTCTGTAGTTGTTTGAACAGCATTGCAGGGCTGTTGTGGTGGTTAATGCCTCACAACTTGTTCCCTTTTGTCTCTTGAACTTGTTCTGTGCTTCTCTCCTTGTATCTACCTCTATATCCTGGAATATTGCCTTGTAAAATCCAAGGCAAGGACAATCACCCCACCCAGAGTTGTAGTTGAAAAGGTAACTAGATGCTTATGACAATGGATCTGCTAACTTGGCTTCCACGGTGACCCCTGTGCACGGTAATGGTTGTGGACAGTGACACAGATAGCATAGGTCTTTCATTCACACAGCAGCACAAATAGTGCAGGAGAACTAATAGCCCATAGTGGTTTAGGAAGACACAGTCCCTCATGTCTTGGAAATCCTAATGCAGTTTGGAAAATGGACAATGAATACTTCAGAGTCTGATGTGTGTTACAAAGTGAAGAGTCATGGGAATATCACAGAGAGCAACTCATGAGCCAAGGACCAGAGTGAGTAAGAACGTCCCTGAAGATGTGGATTTGGAACCCGTGATGGTTAATGACCTGACAGAATCTAGAACTTCTCAGAGATAGAACCCTTGGCATACCTGCGGGGTGTTAACATCATTGTGTTCACTGAGGTAGGGAGATGTGTCTGCTATGACATTTCTCTGGGTGAGGTCTTGGAAAGGGACCTGAGCAGCAGCATGCAGTCTCTGTTTTGTTTCCGTTTTTGATTTTTGAGACAGGGTTTCTCTGTGTCTTCCTGGCTGTGCTAGAACTCACTTTCTAGACCAGGCTGGTCTCAAACTCAAAGAGATCCACCTGTCTCTGCCTCCAAGGCTGGGATTAAAGGCGTGCACCACCACCACCCTCTGATTCTTAACAGTGGACATACGGTGACCAACATCCTGCTGCCTTGACCCCCCCACTATGATGAACTGTAAGCTAAACAAGCTGTTTCTCCCTTAAGTTGCTTCTATTGGAGTATGCTACCAACTAACAGTAAGCTATGCCAGGTATGGTAGCGCACACCTTTAATCCCAGCACTCAGAGAGGCAAAGGCGCTGGATCTCTGTGAGTTTGAGGCCAGCTTGGTCTGCGCAGTGAGTTCCAGGACAGCCAGGGTTATACATGCCCTGTCTCAAACAAACAAACAAGCAAAAAAGAAACTAAAACAGGACACAGGGGAAGAGGAAGCCCTGACTAGAAGGTGGGGAGGAGGAAGGAATGAGAGGCTGCAGAAACAATAGGCATAAAGACTCTAAAGTTGGAAAGAATGCAGCCTGTTCAGTGTTTTATTTTGTTTTAATCTTTCTCTGTGTTTATGGGAGAGGGTGTGTGTGTGTGTGTGTGTGTGTGTGTGATATGTATATGTGTACTTATATGATGTGTATATGTGTACTTATATGATGTGTATATGTATGATGTGTGTATGTATGTGTGTGCAGTGGCATGAACATGTCACAGCATGCATGTAGAGATCAAAGGAGATCCTCGGGCATTGGTTCTTGCCTTTCACTCTGAAGCAGGGTCTCTCTTGTTGTTTGTCCCTATATTGCATGGTTCTCCAGCTTCTGGGGGTTCACCTGTGTTTGCCTCCCATACCACAGTAGGAACACTAGGATTGTAGACATGTATTATGATGTCTGCTTTATGTGGGCTCTGGGTATTCAAATTCAGCAAGTACAGCAAGTACATTACCCACTGAGTCATTTCCTGACCCAGCCCCCATGTTTCTTAAAGTCTATTTGCTGTTGTTGTAACAAAATACCCGAGCCAAATAATTTAAAAAGAACAGAGGCTTAAGATAGATGTGGTGGTACCAGCCCACACAGAGCTGAGCACAAGGATCATTAGTTTGAGGCCAGCCTCAGCTAAACAGTGAGATTCTTGTCTCAGAAGGAAAGAATTTGATTATTTGGCTCTAGAAGCTGGGTTGTCCAAGAGTGTTGGCATTTGCTCGCCATCTGATGAGGCCCTTCTTGTCTCATCTGAGTATGGAAGAGGGGATCACATGGCTAGACAGAAAATGTGCTAACTCGGGTCTCTCATAGCACTGTCATTGCTGTCATGGGGCCCGATCTCATCTAAGTTTAACTACCCCCCAAATGCTCTGCCCCCAAATAGCACCCACATGAGAACTTGGGAGTTATGTTTTCAGCATATGAGCCTGTGGGGTGTACAGTCAACCCACAGCAGAGAGAGAACAAGTCAATTCCTCATGACTCCAGCCTACAGGGTGAAGGGGATCTGTTCCGGAGGAAGAGCTACTAGCATGGAACTCACAGCCTGATCATGCAGGACCTTGGGGCTGACTTAAGGAACTTATCCTATTGTTGATGGGAAGCCATCCCAGGGGATCAGCATGGTCAGTTTTGTATTTCAGATCGAGCAAGAGTGAAGCTGAACCCAGAGAGACTACCTGGGAGGCTTTGGAGCCTTTCCAAGAAGAACAGGACGGTGTGGTACAGGTTAATGGTGGCAGGATGGATTGGAGTAGAGTAGTATTTGGAAGAGAAGCAAGTGTGGAATTTTGTTGTAAGTTAGGGTGAGAGAGAAGGGTATCTTCTGTTGCTGTTTTTTAATTGTATTTGCCATCATCATCATCATTATTATTATTATGTGTGTGTGGTGTGTGTATACTCTGGTGTGTAGGTGCCATGGCATATGTGCAGAGGGCAACTTTAGGGAGTCAGTCCTCTTTCACCATGGATTCCAGAAACCAAACTCTGGTCATCAGACTTGTGTGGCAGTGCTTTTACACACTAAATGATGTCACCAGTCCTTGATTTCTGTCTTGATGACAGTGGGCAGAGCCATGAATCACTGAGATATGGTATAAGGACAAAATGGAGTTCAACCTCTTATATATAGATTTTCAAGTACTACAAAACATCCAAGTGGAACATGGCATGTGAGCTTTCGTATTTCTCATGAAAGAAGCAGAATTTAGGACTTGAGAGGCATGGGATTGTCAATTTGGATCTGCTAACTAAACAGGAAACCCAAGGATTCTCCTATCACCATCGCCCAACACTGAGATCAGTGATATGCCAAGCTTATCATTTTATCTCTCTCTCTCATGTGTTTGTTTACTTTGTTTTTGTTTTTGTCTTAAATTGGGGTCTCACGATATACCCCAAGATGGCCTGGAACTTGTGTGTGTGTGTGTTTTTACTTTTAGTTTGTTTTTGTTTATGTCTTAATTGGGGATCTCACAATGTACCCCAAGGTGGCCTGGAACTTGTGTGTGTGTAAAACACTTGTGTGAATTTGCCTGCATGTAAATATGTGCACTACATGCATGTCCGGTACCTTCAGAGGCCAAAAAAGAACACTGGATCGCCTGGACCCGGAGTTACAGATAGTTTTGTGCCATCATAAGGGTTCTGAGAACAGGTCCTCTGTGAGAGCAGCAAGTGCTCTTAACCACTGAGCCATCTCTCCAGCTGTGCATCTGGATTACTTTTAGGTGGGTTCCAGGCATCAAACTCAGGTATCCATGCTTGCAAGACAAGCACTCTACCAACTGAGACATCTTCTCAGGCCCTAGTTTTCTTGGTTTTTAATCCATCCTCACAGCTGTCTGTATTCCACAAGGAGGTTCTGGTGATTCCGTTGGCTTTGCTTTGCTCTCATTTTGTTTGAGCAGATCAGGTTGGTATGGCTCTTCTGCATACATGTCTGTTTGCTCTTTGGGGGTACTGTAAGCTCGTACATTCTGTGCTCTGTAAACAGCTTGCATTTTAATGTAGTACACTATAAAGTGTGGGTGAGCTCAGATACACACAAATGTCCTTAAGAGAAAAGGAAAGCCAAGAAGACAAGAACATTTGGTGGATATTTAGTGTTACAGCATTCCTGGTAAAATGTGAGTATGCTGAAGGGTTTGTGGTTGATTTTGGAGACCAAGCCAGCCTCTGATGAGTTGCTATGCTGGTTGTATGAAGTTTACTTTTCACAGCACCCTTCCAAGAATGAGGGGATCATAGAAAACCAGGGAGACTCAACCAACTACCCTTCCTCTGAAGCTCATTCCACACTTTCTCTTTACCATCAGCTTCTCACTCCTCTTCAGAATAGAGAAATGAATTTTTTTCTGTGGGACTAAATTATTCTGTATCTTTTTTAAATTTTACTTATTTATTTTATGTATATGAGTGTTTTGTTTGTATGTATGTCTGTTTATGCCTGGCTAAAAGAGGGTGTCAGATCCCCTGGAACTGGGTGCTAGGAATCAAACCAAGGTCCTCTGGAAGAGCAGCCAGTGACTTTAACAACTGTACCATCTCTCCATCTCCCTGTGTCTTTTTTTTTTTTTTTAATGTTTCTTCAAGACAAGGTCTCACATTGTAGCCCAGGACAGACTTGAATTTTCTATGTAGCCCAGGCTGGCTTCAAAGCTCTAACCTCCCTGCCTTAGACTCTGTTGTTTGAATATTCCCCAACAGATGACCCCTTGGTCCCCAGTTGGTGGTGCTGTTTGGGGAGATTTGGGTAGAGTGCCTGGCTAGAGGAAGTGTGTCACTGGGTGGGGGGCAGGGGTGTGGTTGAGAGTAAAAAGCCCTTACCTACCTGCAGTTTGCTCTCTCTGCTTTGTGGTTGTGGCTAAAGATCTGAACTCTTAGCCTCCTGTTCCTGCCACCGTGTTTACAGCTTGCTTCCATGCTTCCTTTCCATGATGAACTCTGACCCCTCTGAAACCATCGTCCTAAATAAACTCCTCTTGCTGAAGTTGCCTTGGTTGTGGTTGTTAGTACAGTCCCCGAGAGCTGGGGAACAGACGTGAGGAGCCACAGCCAGCTAGAACCCTCTGTGTCTTTAAGATCATGCCCTGATCATTCCGCTCTCCACTCTGAGAGTTCTGTGAGAGGCTTTCTAGCCAGCACGATGATGGATGGAGGAGGAAGTCCTTTGCCTGTTCTCTTCCATTCCAGTATGAGACAGCTGGCTAGACAATTCCTTAGCAACTTTCCACTGCCCTCCATGTGGTTATGCTCACCAGCGGGTGCTCCCTCTCTACTCTAGCAATCAGTCAGTTCCGTTTCTTTTACTAAATCCAATTAGACAGAATATCTTTCCTATCATGAAGCAAAATGAACCTGCTCCCTGATACAACTTTGTACCCATAGCTGTTCAGGATAGGTCAGTCTATTCTACATCCTGTATGGCAGCCTTTCAAATCTGTTAAGACAACTCCCATGCCTCTTCAAAATTTCTCTTCTGCAGACTAAATATCCCCAAGTCTCTAAGATGCATTTCCTATAAGACAGAAAGACCAGTTTCTTCTTTCTTCATCATCTCCTCTGGACCCCCAAATAACAGACATTCCACATTGAGTGGTACCAGTGCTGACCAGTGCCGACCAGTGCTGACCAGTGCCGACCAGTGCTGACCAGTGCTGTGCATGCTGGACAGCTGCCTCCAGTCTCCTGCATGTTTGTTTTAATAACATTTACTTTTCAGTAAAGAGCAGTGAGAGTAGACTTGAAGATTTGGTCTCTGTTATGGCTCTGAGTCGTTCCTAGGTGGGTGGGGTATTTATGTATTGTTTATAATGCAATTGGTTTGCCACGTATGGAACTTGAAGTGTGCTAAATCCCAGTGAAATTGCGGGGTAATAAATAGGAAGGGTTTTCAATTCTAGAAGGGTATGAATAAAATAAAATGGGAAGATTTTCTCTTTTTTGTTCGTTATATGATAGTAATACCTTAATCTGCTTTAAGGAACAGCTGTGGTGTAGGAGGGTCCTTCTGTATTTGGGTTGCTTTTATTGGTTAATAAAGAATCTGCCTTGGCTTTCTGATAGGGCAGGACTTAGATAGACAGGATAAAGAGAAGAGAATGCTAGGAAAAGGACAGAGCCAGGGAGAGCTGCCCGCCATGAAGCCTGCCAGGTCAGAGATGCTGAATCTTTCCCGGTAAGCCACGACTAGTGGCGACACACAGATTATTAGAAATGGGTTAAACAAATATGTGAGAGTTAGCCAATAAGAGGCTAGAGCTAATGGGCCAGGCAGTATTTAAATGAATACAGTTTCCGTATAATTATTTCGGGTATGCACTGGGAGCCGGGTGGGACAGAACAAGGGGCCCTGTGCTGGGAACACAGCCCTAGCCCCTCATTACAACACAGCTGTTGTAACAGATGTTCCCTTTACATGATATCATGGGTCTTCTTCTTCTTCTTCTTCTTCTTCTTCTTCTTCTTCTTCTTCTTCTTCTTCTTCTTCTTCTTTTAATCTTTTGGTGCACCTAGCAAAATCCCTTACACGAAGAGGTGCTCTGAAAGCCCAGAACATTTTTCTAATGCAAATGAATGAGCATTTGCACACCACTTTCAGGCCGGCTGCGTTGCCTAAGCGCCTTCGAAGGCAACGGTCCTCTATCATGTGTTGGGAAGGTTTTCCATGAATTCAAATCCTACCTCAAGAAATGCCCACCACCACTTACTGTCCAGCAACAGGCTCTCTGATAGGGTGGAGAGGCCATTGGTCAACAGAGCGGGCCTCAGAGATGTGGGAGAGTTAGTCCTGTCCCTGGAGTTATTATGACCAAACCCATGAGATTAGGATTTTTCTCTATCTTCATTGCAAGACTGTTTTGTTTTTTTTTTTTTTCTATTTTGGCCCTATAAACAGTCATTAAAACCACAAGGACATCACAAACATGCTGGTGAATCCCACTCCTGGTTGTGCAATGCTACCTACAGGATATGATAGCAACACCTGCCACTAATATGCTTGCAGTTTTGATGTTTGGCTGTTGTTTTGTCGTTTGTTATGGCAATGGCTCCCTATGGAGCCAAGGCCTTCTGCTGGAACTCACTACATTGTCCGAGCTGACACTGCACTCATGGACCCTCTGTTTCCTCAATCTTGGATTCACAGATGTGCACCACACCTGGCTAGTTTCTGTACTTAAGGAGAAAGACATTCTAGACTAAAATATCTATGTTGGATTCCTTGTAAAATCTCAACTTGAAATCAAACAGAACATCTTGGGATGAGGCTCTGTGTGCTAGCTCCTCTTCCACGTGTTTCTGTGATCTCAAAGGAAGAGAATCCTTGCTTAAGGTGAACTCTTAAGATCCACACTTACCTGACAGTAGAAACACAGACAAATGCAACTTGCCCCCACATGTGAATAATACTGATTCTCCAAGAAGTACTCCCAACTAGCCCCGAAAGCTGAGACATTTCCGCTGATTTGTAAATGCGCATGGAGACACACCATTCAGGCCCTCTGCTCAGCTGATCAGGGTTCAGTCAGCACTCTTCCAGACATTCCACACACACATATGTCCTCCTCACCAGGACTTGGGCCCTTCCTTTGTTGTAGCTATTATTTTACTATTTTAATGTATTTTAATAAGCCATCTGTGTTACTCAGCTCCCCACCATTGTAGAAAACACCAAACAATTTCAAAAGAGGAAAAGCATTTTCGGGTGTTTAATTTTTATTTTACATATAAGCGTGCATGCGCACACACACACGCACATGCAGGTGGTGAGCCACAGCACACATGTGGAAGTCAGAGGACGGCTTTCAGGAGTCAGTTCCTTCCTTCAATCCAGAGTCCCAGAAATTGAATTCAGAGTTTTTGAACACTTTTACCCGATGAACCATTTTCCCGCCCCACTTATTTGTTTAAGAGAGGGTTTCTTTCTATATAGCTCAGGCTAGCCTAAAATTGCTACTGGCCTTGAATTTACAGTACTCCTGTCTCAGCTCCCCAAGTGCTGATATTATAGTAATATACCACCCTATCCTTCTCAAAGGTTTATTTTTTCTCGTAATTTCAAAAGTCTTTTTGTCCACGGTCTCATTATTTGGGGTCTGTGGTAAGACTGGGACCATGTGACAGAGGAAGTTAGTCATCTCAGAGAATCCAGGAAGCCAAAAAAAGTTGAAGAAGAGTCAAGGTCCACCATCCCTTCAAGGATTCTCCCACAATAGCCCCCACCATGCCTTATCTCCAAAATATTTCCTCATTTCTAGGTCTCAATAGACTGGGTACCGTGTGATTCACACATGGTCCTTCTCAGTCTCTATACCAATGCACAGGTTTGAGTCTTTTTTTGAGTTTTCACAGAACTTCTTGGATTATTTTTGCATATAATTCTCTTCAATTTACTTGGTTTTCTCCAGAGATTTCTCTGCTTAAATGTTGGGTCACTCTTGTTTTATTTGCCTATATTTGTAGCTAATTATTCTTCTTACCCCAGTTTATTTGTTCATATAATATCTCTCTCCTCTCTCCCCCCACATCTGTGTGTGTGTGTATGTGCACAAGAGTAGAGGATCCAGACAACCAGATGTGGGTTCTCGCCCTCCACCTTAAGACGTAGATTCTTTATAGTTCACTGCTGCATACACCAGGCCAGGTGGCCTGCTAGTTTCCAGAGATGCTCCTGTCTTTGCCTCCCAGCTCTTGCAGGAGTACTGGAACTACAGATGTATGCCACTGCATCTGGCTTCCTGAGGGTCCTGGACACCTCAACTCAGGCTCCCAGACTCGGTGGTAAGTGCTTTACTGGTCATCTCAGCCACCTAGCTCATTTTAGTCCACTTCCTTACCTGCACACTCCATGCCTTGGTCTGTGTACTCGGCATCATCGCTTCTGCTCTGCTGATCTTCCAATGTCTCCGCTTTTTAGGAAGGCTTTGTTCAAGACCTTTGAGATTCTCCTTATATCCCTGATCATCTACCCATTATTCTTAGGATCTGTTCATGAGAAATGTCTGAAACCTGATTCTGGGTCCAGGATTTGACCTGGTTTCCCTAACCTGAGTTTTGAGGCTCATTTCTTACCTCATCGCCCCAAGATCCTGACTCATACTTTTCTCTTTGGTATTTGCTCACATCATCTTGTGGCTGACTAAGCTAATGTCTTCTCATGATTTCTCCTTATTCCTAACTCCCAGGTCATCACGTCCTTAAGTCTGTAGAGTTTAGCTTCTGGAGGCTCCCTGGGTTCTCTTTCCTCTTCCCGTCAGGATTTAATAAGCTCTGTGTTTATAAACCATTTCCATCTAGTTATAAACTACCATAGCTCTGCAGGGGAAAAAAAGATAAAATTGCATATTCATGAACACAATCCCAAGGGAGTTGACCTCATGTATGCAATTTGTTTGAAGTTCAACACTTTATCTTAAAAAAATAAAAGAGGCAATATTTTAATTCAATTATGTAACATACACATTTGTTTTGAATATGTTTAATGTGCTTTACACAACTTGGCTGTTCAGTTACTCAATTCTTTCATTCCACTTCTAATCTTTGCATAATAAATTTGAGGCCCCAAAAGGATGAGCAGTAATAATAAGGAGGTTTCTGGTACTCTCCAGCATACCATTGGAGATCCTCAGGAGAATCAGGATCTGAGCCATGAATAAATCTTGAGTTACCAAGGGCCCCTCATTTGCATCTGTGAATCTCTGGCCTCCGGTACCACAGTCATTGCATACTTGGAATGGACTGATTGTGTGTGAATTAAGTGTAACCGAAGTTGTAAGCTTTCGTTCTTCATGAGTTCTACAGGACACTTTTTATTTTAGCTTATTATTGGTGCCATTCTTACTACTGCAGAATTGTTCATTGTATGGAAAGAAAGATGCAGGTTGGACCTCAAAGACTCTAACAGAGGGCCAACAAGATGGCCTAGCTGGTCAAGTTGTTTACTATGCACCCCAGCCAAATGAGTGTAGTCACCCAGAATCCACATAAAGGAAGAACAAGAAGACCCGCTCCACCAAACTGTCCTCTGACCTCTGCATGCATGCCCACACTCATGTACACATCATGCATTCACATATAATTCACAAAATAAAAATTTTAAACATAAAAAACCAAATCACATAGAATCATCACTCCATATCCCTGGGTTTACTTGGTTGCAAGACTCCTGTGGATTCTAAAACCCACAGAGGCTCAGGTCCCTTATCTAAAATGGCCTAATATTTGTGTAAACCCTCTGTGTTCCTCCATAATCATCTGTAGATTTCTTATAACACTCGATACAATTTTAGTGCTTTGTAAATAGCTATTATACTTTGGGGTTTAGGGACTAAAGACAAATTTTAAAGTCTGTGCATGTTTTCCCCTCTGAATATTTTCAATCAACAACTAGGAAAGCTGAAGAAGTAGAACTCAGGGCTCTGGAGGACCAGCTGTGTATGGAACAAGTGTTTACTCCTTGTCAAGAGGCAATTCTTAAGTGGCATTCTCTGGTCCATTGTCATAGCATCCACTTTCAATCAACTTCATTGACTCCTCCATCACATGAAGATGCTAATAACCACCTTAATGGTCTGTCGAGAGGAATAAAGGAAGCCATGCCACCCAGGAAAACACTCAACATGCCACCTGACAGAAAGGGCACACTCCTGAATGGACAGCTGTTCTTGCTAATAAAATGTTGGCTGAAAGGGTAGAAAAAGTTCAGAACAAGCCCACATGATTTATTTTAAAATGTTTTCAGATACTGAGGAGATGGCTAAGAGGTTAAAGGTTACTGTTACTCTTGTAGAAGACCTGAATTCAGTTCCCAGCACCCACATGGGTGGCTCACAACCACCTGAAACTCCAGCTTCATGGAATCCAGCTTCCTCTTCTGACCTCCATGGGCTCCCACAAATATGTGCCAGACACACAAACACACTGTGTACATGTAAATAAGAAGCCAATCTTTAAAAGTAAATGTTCTTTGAAAATATAACCCAGAGACGGGGTAACTGCTTTAGGTAGTAATTAGCTATCTTGGTATAAACCTCCATAACTCCCATAATTAATACAATAAAACATTTTCTTCCTCCCTCTCCTTCTCCATACACACATATGCTCCTACCCTTACAGTGGAGAGAAAGCAGCCTCTTTGCCTCACCTACTACACGGGTCCTAGCTGATAGCTCTATGCACACATAAAGCATAACAAATTCCTTAAAGGAAATTGCTACCCAGCATGGGTCTTTTAGAAATGGAAACCCAGAGAAAAGTGGGTGTTGTAAAGTTTGGGTTTGATGAAGGGTAAACAGTTGGGCAGACGCATGACTGGAGAGAGTGTGTGTGATCTGATTGCAACATGCAAGGAAACCAGTAAGGCTGGACTGTTCAGATTCTCCTCGGCTCTCTGTACAACATTCTTCTCCTATGTGTAGGACAAGACTCTTCTCACATGAAGATCTCCGGGCTTTTACCAGAAAGGCAGGGCAGAGAACTCTTTATGGCAAACTCTCACAGAAAGACTGGGGAAAGTCTGTATCTCCTAAGGTGCCATATTTGGAGGTATCATGTTCTGGGTCCTGGCACCCCCAAATAGTAAAGCATAAAACAGAGACAAGTTTTCTGAAGATTCCACATTGCAACCATTTCTCCTCCTGACTTCTATCTACTCCAAGAACTTCTTTGAATGGTTTAGCATGCACGAGGAACTACCCTGGGTCCTCCTGGGCTGGGCGCTGCCCTGTAAGACACAGTTTTGTAACTTACTAGACTTTAGATACTAACTGCAAGGTTTTTTTCTATCACAGAGCAGCAAACATGGGGCATCCAGAAGGTTCTCCCGCCCACATATCCCCCCCATATGTCCTGGGAGAGCCCAGAGTGATCTAGGAATTCCAGAATTAGAATACACTATTGAAGATACCACGTCAGAGGTAGACAGGCTGCTGGCCAGTTATTTTCTTAGCACCCTTCCATCCTTTGGCACCTTTTCCAGGAAATGCCAGCCAGAATGTTCTGGTTAGCCCCCATATGGAGAGACTCTATAAGAAGTCAGTGAAGAATCAGAACAGCCAAGTACTCTGATGAGCAGATGACTTCATGGAGACAAAGAGATAGCAAGGTCACAGACTTGACATGCTGTCCTCTCAAGATGCCATCACCTCATGCCACAGAACCAACTTTTTAAAAAATATGATTCTACCTAGTTTCTTTGAGATTTAAAGAACTGCATTTCACCCTGTTAATCTGGTCAGGAGGAGAAACATTCATGGGCAGAATGAAAAAGATCTACTTTCAAGAGAATTAGTTATGGTGTTTAAATTCTTGAAAGTCTTTTAAATTTTTATTTATTATTGCATAGTATTTGATGTGCGTGAACATGGATATGTTGTGCTGTGGCATGCGTGTGGAAGTCAGAAGACAACTTTTTGGGTTGAATTCAGTTTGTCAGGGCACCCTTCACTGATGAGCCATCTCAGCTGGCCCTGGGTTTGAAAATCTTGCAGGGCCAGAGGTACAGCTTGATATACAACACTGTGTGAAGCCCTTGGTTACTTCCTTAGGACAAGAAATAAATGAAAGAGAGCGAGAGAGGGAGAGAGAGAGAGAGAGAGAGAGACCCAGATGAGCATCAACGATGGAGATGGTAGTACTATAGAAGAAAAAGATTTCTTTTTCTTATGGCTGGGGCCCCCATAACAAAAGACACATTAAAAAGAGCGTTTCACACAAACTGATGTAATATAGAATTCATGAGATACAGGCACCTGTAGAAATGAAGACCTAAAGGCACGAGTGACCTGGTGGGATTTTATGTTTTAGGTGGATCTTTATCCACCTAAGTGGGTAGAAGTCTGAGTGGAAGACAGATGCAATCTGGTCTGATAGAAATGAACTTGGGTCCTGGTGTTTATTCTTTCTGCTCTCAGTCCCTGTGTCATCAGATTGAAGGACATTCCTTGTTCCTGGGAATTGGGGAGGCATCTCTTATATGAGGGTATTCTGTCTTGTTTCATGAGAAGAGGGTGTGAGACAGTGAGCTCCCTTCTTGCCTCTTCTTCGTCCTCAGAGCCAAAGACTACATTTGGAGAGGTCTTGAACCCTAACAAGATCTCTATGGCTTGGCTTTTCAATATTGTCCTCACAGGGTAATGCTTCCTGTCCATTTAGGAGCAGGGTTATAAGAGAACATCTGGGATAGGTGACAGGGGACAGGGACAGCCTTCTAACCCAAGCGGAAGGTCACATACAGATGATGAGAAGCAAAGTCCCTAAGAGATTGGAGACAAGAATGGGCCAGTGAGCTCATTCCATGCTTATGACCAGAGTCACGTTTAGAGTAACTACAGGACATGCTCAGTGGGAATGACGCAGAAGCACCTGTGCCAAATTATCTCCTCCAACAAAGCCTACTGCAGACTCAGCTGGAGAAACGACATACCACAAAGAAGTAGGTGTCTAAAGCAAGAGTCTTATGCAAATGTCCACCTTAAATATCCACTTGGCAGAGCATCACTCCGTGATCTAAATGCTGGAGCCCCCTGAAGACAATAGGGCCTGCACTGTAGTAGCTGTGGTCATCTGTCTTGCCTCCTTATCAATACAGCATCCGTGGCTGCTGCATCTTCCTGATGGTCAGACCAGATAATGCTCATCTTCCTCTATCTGCAGGAAAGAACCCTCGAAATTGTCACTATCTCACCTGAACAGGAGAGATAACTTCAAATGCTTTTCCCTGGGGAAGGAAGCACTGTTATATCAATCCCCAGTGCTCATCGAGACAGTTCTATCTGTGCCCAGCAAGGCAGGCGCAAGACTCTCAGCTCCTAACATTTGACAGGTGGGGGCAGGTTCAGAGCTTAGTTCTCGAGGTATATTTTTCCCTTCAATTTTTTATATTTATTATTATAATGAAATAATTATATTATTATAGTGATAATATATTCATCTTCATTTGTATCCTTTTTAAAATACAAAATAGCACTACCATATATCTTTATTTATTGATTTTAAAATAATTTAGGGCTAGTGGTGGCTCAGTGATACAGTGTATGCTAAGCATGCAAAAACCTCTGGGTTCTATCCCAGCATGGCAATATTAATATGAATAATGACAATTTAAAATGGTCAGGACAGTAGTTTCTAGGCTCCACAGCCAGATTATGAATCCAGATTCTACTCTAGCTCCTGTCCTTCCATTTTGCTAATATTTTATTTATTATTGTGTTGTGATGTACATGTGTATGCACATGAAGGCATGCATGTGTCACAGCACATATGTGGTAGTCACAAGAGAACTTTCAGAAGTTGCTCCCCTCCTTTCATTGCACATCCATGAGGGTGAACTCAGGTCACTGGGTTCGTATACATCTTTTACCCACTGGGTCCCATGACCAGCCTTCTCCTAGTCTCCCTCCCTGTGTGACCTCTGTCAGGAAGGAATAATGACACTTGTGTCTTCTTCATAGCACTATCATAGGACTAAAAACCTATGTGTAGTGCTCTGCACCTACCATGGAGGAGTTTGTGGGTCAAGAGAGCACATAGTTGTAACACAGCTTTTCTTTCCCAAGAGGCAAATGAGAGAGGAAAGCAGAATGAGACACAGATAACGTTGTTAGAGTTAAGGTGGCCATGGGTTTATAAGAATCAATTTTCCATCTCTATGAAATAATATATGAAAAAATCGACTTAAAAAGACAGTTTGGCTGTGGTGGTGCCTCCTTTTTTAGGCAGAGGCTAGCCTGGATCACGTGGTGAGATACTGTCTCCAAAATAAAGGTCTTACTATGGTTCACATTTTCAGAGGTCGCTATGAGCCTGAGGAAGGCAAACACCATAACAAAGAATGTACATTGGACCAAGCCTCTCACCTCATGGCAGATACACAGTAGAGAGAAAATGAGAAAGACAGAGAGAGGAAGGAAGAGGGAGGATAATGGAAGGGTTCAAAGCCCCAACATCACGAGATGTACCAACCACCTAACCTCCTCCTCCTAAGCTCCACCTCCAAAAGATCCTCGCATCTCCCAAAAGAACCATGGGTTGCTGATCAAGGCTTTAGCATATGGGCCTCTGTAGCATGTATGAGGGGCACCCCTAGCAGGGTGCTCCCTGAGTTAGGTCTCCACCTCGATTAATTCCAATTAGAGTTAGACTGCTACAGTCCTCCCAACCTGTGTGCCCAAAGAGGATAGCAGAGGAGGGAAGGGGAAGGACATGTCATCTTGTTCTCTAGGAAAGATTAGGGGTGGGAAAGGGTGTTCAGGTGGGTGAAGGAAGTCTGTCCCTCTGGAAAGCCAAGAAGGGGGAATGTGTTCCTGCCAAGGCGATGGATCAATTAATGATTGTTAAACTGTGACCATTTCATGTCTGTGTACTTGATGCGGGTCACAGTGTGACTTCAGCAAAGGCTTGGGAAGGAACCCTGCTCTGATGTTTCAATGTTGTTGTTTGGGGGTTGGTTGGTTATTTGGTCTTTATATCTCAGGCTGGTCTCAAACTCATAGAGATTTACCTGTGTCTGACTCCCACGTACTGGGATTAAAGACATGCACCACCACCATGGGCTGATTTTTGTTTTTTATTAAAAATCACCACTAGGAGAAGCAAGGTGGCTCAGTAGATAAAGGCACTTACCACCAATCTGATGGCCTGAGTTCAGCCCCTGGAACTAACATGGTAGAAAGAGAGAATTGAATATAGGTCTTATGACCTCTACATGCTTATACATGCACCCACACACACACACATAAAAATAATAATAAACAAAATTAGTAAAAAAAAATCACCGTTACGAGATGATAAATAATTTCTCAGACCTCCTGTGAACATCTTCCCAGCCTTGGCCTTCTATACACTTTTAAACCAGGTCTCTTTCTGCTCCCTGTGTCCTCAGCATGGGCACCCCATGCTGTTTGCTGTTTCTTACACCTGTCCTTTCTCTCCAGGTGGATGATCCTTCCTAAGCCGCCGTGTCTCACACATCATGGATGTCACACTATTGTTCTGGTTTTTGTAGTACATTCTGCCACTGCAGAAGGCACAGGAAGACATAGGAAGCCTCTTAGGAAAACCAGAGGTTAACTGGCAACCAACCTATGGGCCT
This sequence comes from Ondatra zibethicus, assembly GCA_004026605.1. Classification (NCBI taxonomy): domain Eukaryota; kingdom Metazoa; phylum Chordata; class Mammalia; order Rodentia; family Cricetidae; genus Ondatra; species Ondatra zibethicus. The sequence continues at coordinate 178,234 of PVIU01001592.1, read as the reverse complement.
TTCTTGGCTCTATTCTCCACATGGTCCACATTTCTCCATCCCCTGAGCCAGTAAATGTCCCATTCATTCAATTAAGCAATATCTTGGCAAGCGTAGGTCTTAAACTGAAAGACAGAGAACAAGCATTGTTCTTCTCCTCTCTGTTCTACCTCTTGCTAGGCCCTATGAGTAGATTGGGCTTCCCTAGGGAAAGCCAGGCCCCTCTCCCAGAACTCTCTCCTCATGCTGACCTGGGTGCTCCTGTCTCTTGCTACCACAAGCTCAGGAGACAACAGAATCCCTGTACCAGGTCAAGGCGCCATGTTTTGCTGCGTTGGACTCTGCTTGCAAAAGCCATTAGGTAGCCAGCTGTTTCAATGGAACCCCAACCCAATACCAATTCCTTCTAGGATGTCTTTGCCCCTGTGAACCACCAAGGAATCCAGAACCTGAGGCTTTTCTGGATGAGGAAGAAACACACCTGCCCTGCCTAGGGCTCTCTGGGTGCTAACAGTTGAGATTCGAGCCTGTCTGTCAGAGTACCTTCCTCCAGAACACTGGCAAAAACAGAAAAAAGATTCAGGTCAGAAGACTTGACAGAGCTCAGAAGGTGACAGAACAATATGCTCATAGAAGAGCCCTTAGCCAGAAGAGCTGCTGACAGCATGTCACCCAGGACTGCCTACTTTTCAGCGAGCTGGAAGAGTAGGTGGAGGACTGCTGATGAGGGCAAGGGAAATAGCATCTTCTGTTCTCTGCTTTTATAGGGAACTGGGGTTTACTGACTCTGTAGATGCATGTTTGTTTGTTTAGTCACTTGCTTGTTTGGGGGTTGCTGGGGACGACTCAGGGCCTCCTGCATACGTGTTCTCTATCCAGAGCTCTGCTCCCAAACCCAGACTGAAGAACTTGGTTACAGTACTGCATCTCTTGCATCTCTTCTAGGAGTGTGTGTCTTTGTAGGTGCAGAGAGCAGGATTGGGAGGTAACAAAGAAATTTAGGTTCTGGCTCCCCAGGCATCATGGTCTAGTATGAGAGTTTTCAACTTTATTTTTCCTCCAATATGTCTGGACATGTAGAATGGTCCCTTCTCGTGCGTGCTTCTCATCCATACCTGTCTTAGGTTTTCCATTGCTGTGAAGAGACACTATGACCACAGACTCTTATAAAGGAAAACATTTAATTGGGGTTGGCTGACAGTTCAGAGGTTCAGTCCCCATTATCATCATTGTGGGAAACATTGCTAGAGAGGTGACTGAGAATTCTATATCCAGATTCACAGGCAGCAGGAAGAGAGAGACACAGGGCCTCGCTTGAATATTTGAAACCCCAAAGCCTACCCACAGTGACATACTTCCTCCAACAAGACCACACCTCCTAAGGCCACTCCCAAAGCATTCAAATCTGAGTCTAGGGGCCGTTCTTACTCAAGCCACCACAGTCCCCTTCCTTCTGTCTCTGAGGGGAATCAGCAGCCTCACAGCCCCATACATATGTCCCTGGAGTGCCAAGATGACTATGACATATAAAATATCACACGACCACTGAAAACATTAATGAATTGGCAAGAAAGACGCTCCCAAGCCAGACCTTAGATAATGAGTAGGGGAACTGAGTGAATAATTGATAAAGAGAAAATAGCCCAGGCAGGGAAGATGGAGAAAGCCACCACAAGAGAGTGACCTGGTCCCCTTGAAGAGCCAGTGTCCTAGTGTTACATGCCAGTCAGATGTTCAGAACAACAGTAAAAATGACAAGTTCAAGCTGGGTGTGGTGGCATTACCTGTATTTCCAACAACACAGAGGCAGAGGCAGAAGGCTCTCAAGTTTTGAGTCTGTCCTGGGATATATAGGGAGTTCAAGCCAGCCTGTGTCTCAAGAAACCAAGCCAGACCAACAAACAAAAGACAAATTGTCCCCAAATTGGGATATTTATATATTAAAACATATTTACTATTTTTCCTGAAATTTGTACTTAACTTGGAATCTTGTACTTTAAACTTTGGCAACCCTACTTGACAGATGTGCATGCATCTGGTCAAAATGCCTGGCCATGGGTGCATGTATCTGATCAAAATTCCTGGGCATGGGTGCATGTATCTAGTCAAAATGCCTGGCTATGGGTGCATGCATCTGATCAAAATGCCTGGGCATGGGTGCATGTATCTAGTCAAAATGCCTGGCCACAAATGCATGCATCTGATCAAAATTCCTGAGCATGGGTGCATGTATCTAGTCAAAATGCCTGGCTACAAGTGCATGCGTCTGATCAAAATGCCTGGCCACAAGGTGCATGCACATGCTCAAAATGCCTGGCCACAGGGTACATGCATATGGTCAAAATACCAGGTCATACATGAATGCATGTGTTGCTCAAAATGCCAGACCATGAGTTGGAAATTCTCAGTGTCCTGGTATTACAGGAGGCCACTCAGCAGTGTTCAGCATTTGGGAAATTCTTCTGAATATCCTCTGGTTTGCTTTAAATTATAACATGAGTATTTCAGATTGCCCAAGGGAGAAATCATACTCTCATTCCCTGACAAGAATTATGAATTATTTATAAAAAGAAGCTGAGGCTCTCGCCTCCTCACCAGCAGAAGTTCATACCCAAAAGGGCATTCATTACCTTCTTTCAGAGAACGGCTCCCGACTTTCCCGCCCTCTAGCGGCCAAATGCCCATACGTCTGTCTGAATGCTGGCTCCTTTACAGAGCTTTGTGGCCTTTGACTCTCCATTGATGTAACTGCAATAAGTGAAGGTAATTAAAGATACAACACATGGAGGTGCAGGCCAATCCTAAATCTAAAAGGCCGGTCAAGAGTGTGGAGGTTCAGGAGTGAGGTGTAAATGCTGCTCTGAGTCCCTCCTGCCTTCTGCTGCTTTATGAGACTCTGGGACTTAGCTGGGAAGCTCCGTCTTGAGACCCTGAGGATTAAATCTGCCCTTGGTTTGTTTTTATCAATGTATGCAACAAGTATTCCTGGAGTGCCTACAACATGCCAGGCACTGTGCAGGAAGCAGGGCACTTCTTTGTAACTGAGAGCTAAATCAGGGCTTGCACCAAAGGCAAATGGAACCCATGTCTAGGCACGAGAATTGTTAGGACCAACTGAAAGAAGAGCTCCTCTGGTTAAGTGCTGACTTGCTGGCCGTGTACTCACATTATAACTTGACCGTATAAGGTTTTAGCATCTTTTCGATAAATGCCATTGAACTTCTTGACAATAATCAATCAAAACTGCATACATTACTAGGCTAATATTATATGATATGCCTAGAGCCATTCCTGATTTATGCAAAGGAGAATATTGCAAATGTTGAATTCCCTTTTTGTCTGGAATCTGAGATGGTGAGTTGCTGATGTTGGGGGAACCGGCAGAAACACATTAGAACAATGAGGGGAGTAACTAGGTCTATGTGTGGTGAGACTAACCACACCAAACACATCCAAACTCACAGGGTAAACCGGGCAGTGATGACATACACCTTTGATCCCAGCACTTGGGAGGCAGAGACAGACTTGTGAGTAGGAGGCCAGCCTGGTCTACAGGGTGAGTTACAGGACAGCCAGGGTGACACAGAGAAACCCTGTCTCAAAAAACCAAACCAAGCCAAACAAAGCAAAAATAAAAACCTCACTAAGGAAGTAGCTCATTAGGTAAAGTTCCTTCTACAAGCATGAAGGCTTAAGTTTGGATCCCCAGCACTCCTGTAAAAGACTGGGTTAGTGCTGTGCATGCCTATAAGCCCAGTTCTGGGGGCAGTGATAAGTGGGGACTGGGGTCAGACTAGCCAGTGAGTCTACTGAAACAGGGAGCTGCAGGTTCAATGAGAGACCTTGTCTGCAGCAAATAAGGTAGAGAGCAATAAAGGAAGACCCTGAGTGTGACCTGCAATCTCCATATTCACACACTGGTGATCTTACCGTAAGCCCACAGGCATTTACAGAGCTCGGGTGGAATGCTGATCCACAACCAGACACTGTTCAGCAGAGTCGGGCCATCTTTCTGATTTCCAGAACTTGAGTTTCCTTCGTTCTTGGAGCTGGTGGTTCAGGTTGTGTTCTCACATGTCATCTTGTCAGTGTCCCTCCAATCCAGTCTCCATGCACACCACCTTAAACTAACGCGGACACACGGCTGCTTTCATTTGCTTTTGGTTCTGACTTCATCATGCTTACAGGACAGGCAGGGTCTTTGCAGGTTGACTGAAGGACCTCTTCACTCATGACCCCTCCCACCACTCCGCCCCTCAGGATCTTGCAGGTACTCTGAATAGCTTTGTGGGTTATTAAATAAATACCTGATTGTATAAATCCACTCCGTTGCTTCATTTCTTGTAAGGTTTCCCCTTGGTTTTCCAGGTAGCACTGAGGTGACTAAATCTCATTCTAAACATGTTACAAGTCAATGTTGACCACGTTTTAACAACCTTATAGCCAGTGAGTAATGTGTTTATCAGATGCCAGAGTCTTCCTGCCCTTCCCTCCCCCATCTCTCAATTGTTTAGCTTTCTCTGGCTAATTCTCCTTGGGTGCTCAGGGTTGACTTAATTGGATTTTGACCTTAACACAGAAAAGAAATGTCTTAGTTACAAAAGCCCATTGTTCCAGCTTTGAAAAGATTACTAATGGGGTAAAGGTGGGGGATCTCCAGTCTGTCTTAGCAAGCAGATGCTTCCACGCCAGGACTAAGTAAGTATTCCAACTGTCCTAACTGGCCTCACTTACATAATGAGGCTAGGCATGCCTCATCCAGATCTATTCTGGATATTTCTCTTATGCTCAGATTACCAAGGTCACCACATTTTATTTTCAGAGAGCTTCTGACATTGAAGAGAGCCAGTGTTGATTCCCAGTGAAGTAGAGAAGGGAGAGCTGCCCGCACTGTTGTGTAGAAGAGTGATGGAAGAGCATTAGGGGCTCGCTGTCCATCTGTACATGCCACAGGCTCTTGACAATGGCTTTAGCCACATGTCTGCATCTTTCTTAAGGATTTGACCCACGTTCGTATGATCACGTCCCTTTCTTACAGCCATGCATGACTGACAGATCATTTTGCCTTGTTCTGTTAATTCATTCCACACACATCTATGGCACTGTACCAGGCCCAGCTGTACTTTGCTTCTCACAGTACCCTCTGAGTTAGGCATGACTGCTATTGCTGCTAAAGAGACAGGAACACTGGAGTGTCTGACACAGCACTGGGGAAGGAGCTCTGAAATGATCAGTCCTTGCATGTGCTCGCTTATGGAGAAACAGCAGCTCATGATGGCTGAGTGTGTTGCTCCTCAGCACTCAGAGTAGGCTGCACTTAAGATCTGCAGAACCTCAGGAACCAGTTTAATTCCAAACATATACATTAAAGGACAAAAATCAGCATACCACAGAGGTATTTACACAACTCATGAAATGAACCTATGTGCCCACCAGCCACCAGAAGATGAACTGTTAAAGAAAACGTGGTATATGTTCACGGTGGAGTACTGTCCAACCACAGAGAGCACAAGCATGTCATTTACTGGAAAATGAGTGAATATGTCAGATTCAGAAAGACAAGTGAAGGGCTGGGGAGAGGGCTCATGGGTAAAATACTTGCCACACAAACGAGGACCCGGGTTTGATCCAAACACCCTTTTGATGTACATAGCAATACATGTCTATTATTCCAACACTGAGGAGACCGAGACTGAGGACTGTTGGGGCTTGCTCACCAGCCACTGTAGGAACATCAGCAAGCTCCAGGTTCAGGGAGAGGACATGTCTCAAAACTTAAAGTGATGCAGGGTGAAGAAACTCAGTGTGGACCTCTACGCACCCCCCCCCCGCCAACACACAAGCACATGTACCTGCATACACACAAAGATACACAGGACAGATAGAGTAGGTCTTCTCTTACATGCAGAATCTAGATATAAGATAAAAATAAAAACATGAAGGTAGAAAGGGGACTGTTTTGAGGAGTGGAAAGGGGCCAGGACCAACTGGGGATGGAAACGAGAGGTTGATGAGACGGGGTTGAGTATGACCAAAACAGTTACATGTGTTATGAAACAGGATGGTCTATGACCACACACCTGAACATACCCAGTCTTGTCTGAAAAATATCAGCATGAGACCATTATTTTGTGTAGTGAGATTTTGTTTATGTTTGAAAGCTTGCCTGAAGATCAGAGTGCAGAGCTAAGCCACTAGAAGTCAGGGAGTGGTGGCACACACCTTTTTAAATCCCAGGACCTGGAGACAGAGGCAGAGGGATCTCTGTTAGTTCAAGGGCACCCTGGGCTACTCAAGATTGAATCTGTATAAAAAAGAAACATAGCTCACACAAAGGTCCCAGAACTTGGGATCCCATGCTTTTAATTCCACCACTAGGGAGGTGGAGACAGACTAGGCAGACAGAGGAATATAATATGGGAGGAGACAGTCTGAGGATGCAGTCTGAAGCAGTCAGTCAGAGGACCAAGTCTGAGGAAAGGATTGCCCTTTCATTCAAAGCATTAGAAAAGGTAAAAGATCTTTCTAGTGGCTGGCCGCTCTGCTTCTCTGATCTCTCAGCTTTCACCGCAATATCTGGTGACTCCAAGTTTTTATTAAGAACAACTAGAATCCATACTACAATTTTGTGTAATTAATATACAATAATTAAATAAAAGTGACCCAACTGAGGCCTTGTATAATGAGGCAGCATAGGAATCAAAGGTAGAACCCACATAGGGAACCATAGATGATCCTCTATTCCTTCCATTATAGCTGAAGCAAGAGAGGAAAGAGGCCCCGCATGTGTTAGCTTTCCTTACCACCAGAGACTTTAAAATTAAGAATTAAAATTAAGGTTTTATCAGTGAGGCCTCAGAGTTTATCTAGCCTGGTTTATCAACACATGTAAATCCAGTCTCACCTGGTTCAAATGCAATCATAATGCTGGATCCGCATACATAGGAAACTGGTAATTGTGTTTTCTGCCTCTGCTTTTATCTTTCTTTCTTTTTGTCTTATTGTTGTGGTGGTGGTTTGTGTTATAGTTAGCTTTAGTTGTCTTCATTAAGGTTCTATTGCTGTAACAACACCATGACCAAAAGCAACTTTGGGATGAAAAGGTTAATTTTATCTTACTGTTGGCAGTCCATCGTCTGGGGAAGTCAGGGCAAAAGCTTGGAGGCAAGAACTGATGCAGAGGCCATGGAGGAACACTGCCTGCTGGCTTGCTCCTCATGGCTTGCTTCGCTTGCTTTCTTACACAGCCCAGGACCTCCTGCCCACAATGGGCTGTATGCTCCCACACCAATCGTTAATTAAGAAAATGCCTCACAGGTTTAGCTAAGGACTAATCTCATGGAGGCATTTTCTCATTTAGTATTCCTTCTTCCCAGATAAGTCTAGGTTTGCATCAACTTGACAAAAGTCAACTAAGACAGTCATCAGCCTGACTCACCTGGGAAGAGGGATCCTTAATTGAGGAATTGCCTCCATCAGATTGGCCTGTGGGCATGTCTGTAGGGATTTTCTTAATTAATACTTTCTGTACACCTGTATAACCTACCATCGGTGATGCCACCCCCAGACAGTTGGACTATTTTAAAAAGATAGATGAGCCAAGCATGGTGGTACATGCCTTTAATTCCCCTACACTCCAGAAGCAGAGGCAGGCCAATGTCTGTGCGTTCAAGGCCAGCATGGTGTACATAGTGAGTTGCCAGACAGTCATAGCTACTTAGCAAGACCCTGTCTTGGGTGTGGGGGGCAGGGGAAGGTAGATGAGAAAGCCAAGGAAGCAATCCAGTAAACAATACTCCTCCATGGTCTCCTGCCTTGAGTCCCTGCCTGGCTTCCCTTAATGATGGATTATAAGCTGTAAATCAAATAAAACCATTCTCCCCAAATTGCTGTTGGTCAATGCTCTATCATAGCAACAAAGAGATGAACTAGATTATTCCGTTTGGTTTTCACTTTTATTACCTTTACTCAGTTAGTTGGTTGTGAGGATCCTTGCTATTCTATGGCTCCTGTATGGAAGCCAGAACAATTTCTAGGGGCTGTGGGCCCCAGAGATTGGACTTGAGCTGTCATGTTCCAAGACGGTAATGGGGAGGGCCTCATGTAGCCCAGGCTGGTCTCAAATCCTCCATGGCTATGAACTTGTGATCTTTCTGCCTCCACCTCCCAGATGCTGGGATTGCAGCACTCAGTCTACACCATGGGGCACAGCTCTACTTCGTTACCTTTTGATTTTTAACAAGTCACAATGTTATAAATGAATTTTATCATTTTGTTGAATAAACATAGATGCCACCTTGCTAGTCACTGTAATTTCATTGTCATGGTGACTTAAATGTGCGTTGAATGAATGAACTTTAACTTGTGCAAATATTTGCACTAAGGTGGGCAAGCGGCTGGGTTTGCTCTTTCTTAAAAGTACATGAAAAGGGGGAGAAGGGCAGGCAAGGGGTGCTGTGCTGCTCACAACTTTCAGGAGACACATAGCATGGAACATGCACCCCAGTTTCTCTGCTGCTCTTTTTTCCTTTCAACACAGCCCCCACTGTGCTAGCAAATCACTATTACAAACGGTAGAGCCCCTGCAGAGCATGCGCAGGCCCTTGATTCTCGCTCCAGTGACCCCAAGCCAAGCAAACAAACCGAATAAGCAGTATAGAGCTGTTTGATTAATTTGTCATACTATACTAGATACAACTTAAAAGCTACAACCCTCAAAATTGGGACTCATTTCATTTATGTCTTCTGGTCATCTTTGCCCACATCCCACCATTAACTTTTTAAATTACTTTCAACCCTGCAGGAACTGCCTCCATTCCTCATCCTTCAACATTCGTGTTCTTTCAAGGAATTAGCCATTGCACTTGCGGCTCCCTGTACTGTCAGGCCCTTCCCTGTAAGGCACCCACCACATACCTATTGGTTCTTTGAGGCCAGCTTTCCTATTCTTCAGTAATGTGGTCCCTATCATTGTTGACATCAATAACTAGCCTCTCCCTTCTCTAACTTAGTGCATGCAGACATCATTTCTTTAGTCTGCTGATTCTCATCACTCATTGCTGACCCCATCATGCAGAAATAAAACAGCCAGGATTTATGTGCATCATGTGATTTTTCTTGGGGAGCCAAGAACAACTGTCTGCTCATCCCAGAGAGGGCAACCACAACAGACCAAAGACAGAATTCCACTCAAGTCTAGCTTGGTAAATGAATGTGTTTCTTGGGGCTATTTACAAGAGCATAGGTGTCTCAAAGGCAGCTGCATCACCAAGAAACCCACCCTAGCCTGGGTGACAACTCATCGGAGTTGTGCCCCAGAACTTCCTGGACAATCTGCATCTGGCTGTAGTGGAACACTGCTGCCCCAGCAGTTGGTACTGATTTTATAACCTTGGGGAGGAGACTTGTGTGTCTTGTAACTTTCTGAGTTTCTGAGCCTTTGAAGTTTCATTAGCTTCTTAAGTTGTAGGAGCCTCCCTTAAGGAGTTAGTGCTTCAGTGTGTGCCAATAGTGTGGTCAGAGCTGTGACTAAAGGCGGCTAAAGCTGTTAGTGCATGTACACCTCACAGCGCCACAAGAAAGGGTCAGATGTAAGGAAGGAGCACACAGCGTGAGAAATATTCACAAATCCACACCTTCCCTTACCACACTGTTGTCTACTGACATCTGGGTAACCACCACTGGCCGATTAGTGTTCACTACACTTTTGAACAACAAAATCGCCATGGCTTGAATGTTTTGTCCCCATCGAAGCTCTTGTTGTGGCTTGGTTCCCAAGATCATGGTTTTGAGAGGTGGTAGGAATCTTCGGAGGCCTTCGGATATACAAATGGGGACATCATGGGTTCACTGATGCATTTTCCTCGGAGGGAGGTGCTGACTCTCTCCAGTGTCCTCAGCTCTCCCTCATTGCCCTCTGACGAGCAGACTTCTGTTGCCCACACATCCTCTATCCCATCTGCTCTTCTGCCCCGAATGGAGCAGCACATGGCCTTCCCCACGTGCTCAACAGATGTCATGCCTGTTCTATTAGATTTGCAAAACTCTGAGCAAAAATTAACCTCTTTATTTATAAAGACCCGGTCTTGAATATTCTGTTATAGAAACAGAAAAGGGACCAAGATAGAAGGTATGTGTGAATGAGTAAGGTAATGTGGTGGTTTCAAAGAAAATGGTCCCCAGAGGGAGTAGCACTCTGTAAATGGCGGTTTCTCTGTCCGGCCCCATCCCTCAATCACTTCTTAATAATCACTCAGAGGCTTAATATTAATTACAGAATGTTTGGCCTATAGTTCAGGCTCATTACTAACTAGTTCTCATAACTTAAATTAACCCATTTCTAGTAATCTATGTATTGTCACATTGCCATGGCTTTACTGGTCCTTTGGCATCTTCCTTCTTGGACAGATAACTCACATCTTTCCCTGACTCGGCCCTTCTTTCTCCCTGTATCTCCGTTTGACTTTCCCACCTGTCTTTATTCTGCCTTGCTATAGGCTGAAGCAGTTTCTTTATTAACCAATGAGAGCAACACATATTCACAGCATACAGAAGGATTACCTACAGCAGCACTATTGAGAGGTATGGCCTTGTTGGAGTAGGTTTGGTCTTGTTGGAGGAAGTGTGTCACTGTGGAGGTGGGCTCTGAAGGCTCATATATGCTCGAGCCATGTGCAGACAGGCAGATCACTTCCTGTTGCCTGTAAGTCAAGATGTACAAACTCTTAGCTTCTTCTTCAACATCATGTCTGCCTGCACCATGTCTGCCTGTACTACCTTGCTTCTAACCATGACGATAGTGTACTGAACCGTCAGCAAGTCACCGCAATTAAATGTTTGCTTTATAAGAGTTGCCATGGTCGTGGTATCCCTTCACAGCAATAGAAACCCTAACTAAAGCAGTTAAGTTGCTCACCTTTGGCTTAAATCAGTATATTCCAGATCGTGCTATCTTAAACAATTTTAAGAATTATATGAACAAAATGTTTTACTTTTTTCTTTCCCTTTTGTGATTAGGAATAAATGTCAGCTCTCATTGACACTAATCTCATATTCTACCAGTGAGCTATACCTCAACTCAACATTTTTTTAAATTATTTTTAAATATTATTCCATTGATTGTTTTTGAGACAGTCTTGCTCTGTATCCTAGGCTGACTTGGAACTCACTATATGTAGCTTAGGCTGTCTTTGAACTCATGGCAATTTTCCTGCCTTAGCTTCCTAAGGCTAGGATTATAAGTATGAGCCATCACACCCAGCTACTTTCTTTTCACTTACATATTTGCCAATTATGAGTGAAAATATCTGTTATCTGATACCCATAATTTAACAGTATTAAAAAAAAAACCTTAATGTTTTTAGTGAGTTGATACAAGGTCAGTAATGATCTAAATGCCAGAAGTTTAATGAGAGGAGTCAGTAGGCTGCAGTTTGGGGAAAATAACCTAAGGAGGGTGATTTTCACTCTTTCCTGCTTAAACTTTGCTCTTTCCTGAGTTTAGTCTGCATCTATTCACTTACCTCTCGCATTTGGAAGCTTATTGAAGTCAGCTATTTGACTCTTAAAAATCCACCCTCAAGTATAATTTTAAGCTACTTAATAGAAATCTTTGGGGAGTCAGTGTAATGATCTGTCCTGTCCCTTTAAGAGACAAGCCCCACCCACACCCTCTCCCCACTTTGCTGCAGCTGCAGAGGCAAGCAGATCTTCTTTCCTGCCTGCAGCCTTATCTCTTCCCCCTCTCTCCCCCTCTCTCTGCTCTTCCCCCTTCTCCCCTTCCTTTCCATAACCCACTAAATAAATATCCAATTTCACTCTGCATGGTGTGCCTATCCATCTCGGTCTCCTGCCTGGGACCCAGCTGCTTTCATGGCCTGTCATGGTCTCAGGACCCGCTGCCTGCCACTGCTCGGTGACCTGCAGCATGGTCTCATGGCCCACTGCCCACTGCTGCAGCATTTTACTTAAACCATTACTGTCAGGAAAAAGAATATTTTGTGTGTGTGTGTGTTGTGTGTGTGTGTGTGTATTTGTGTCTAAGATGAAGCAGTGCAAATTTATTGTTTTATTTTATAAGCAGTCAATGAAGTCTGCCCTTGAATTTCTCATTTTACTCAGATGTGATCTGTTTAGGTAGTACGGGGTTGTGTATGTGTGTGTGCACGTGTGTGCATGTGCGTGTGTGTGCAAAAAAAAATTAAAAAAAGACAGGGAATGGCCTCCTAAGCCTCGAGTAGATGCATTGCTTGTGGCTTTCAGGTAACTGCAGAGGCTGCTGGCAGTTCTGAGTGACACAAGGCAACTCCATGTCCTGTTTGACTTCTCCATCCCAGCTCTCTCTACCTGCTACTTCCCAGGTTGATCTCTCTGCCCCCAGACCTACTTCTGTATAACACATACCTGTCTCTGTACCTCTGGGGAATCAAGGCAGGGGGAGAGACATCAAATTCTGTCTACTTTATTGTGACTTTTTCTAGCTTAGTACCAAAATCTTCACATCCTGGAAACACTCAAAGTTCCAGAGTTGGGGACCAACTACTCTGTCTACATCCTGTCCCTTGACATCTCATGTTTAGATTCTATAAAAGAGAAGGGGGAAGAACAGGACCGGGGTCAGGCAGGGTTGGTCGGCATAGTAGCCCTGCTGATTGGACCAGGAAAGGCTATTGCTTCATGAAGGACAATGCCTCTTTTCACCATGGGTTCCAGAGAGTGAACTCAGGTTATTACTCACTGAGCCACCTTAACCGCCTGACCTTTGATTTTTCTCATTTCATCCTTTTCACTTGTGGAATTTAATCTTGCTGAGCTACGGAAGCTCCTACAACAGTGTTATTCACACTGGGGCTCATCCTGTATTTAACTATTTTATTCCACTAATTTTGGTGCAGTTGGAACTTGGTAAAGGTTGGAGAAGTATATTTAAAAAGCAAAACAGCAAAAGCAGGAAAATGAAGGATTGTAAGTTCTAGCATCATATAGGAACCTGAACTTCACCTTGCTGTCAGGGTGCACCATGTAGCATGAGTCAGTTGAAGAAAGAAGGCACTCCAAGATGAAATTTTCAGGCCTGTGTGGAAGGTCCAGCCTCTTCTGCTGGACTGAACCCTGAAGAACCATACAAAGGCATGTTGACTGAAAGTTACACAAACTATTCCCTAATCTAATTTATACATCTTACTAAAGGAAAGCATCACGTGCCCCCAGGACTCCTCTAGTCCTTTATTGTATAATGTTTGCAATATACAATAATACAAGAGCCTCAGGTGTGCCTGAGGCAACTTGTGACCAAAGTTGGGGGGTGGGGTGAGAGGCTACACCCCCTTCAGCAGAACAAGCACTGTTTTCCACAAGGATTCTTCAAGGTCAAAAGACTTCTAAAACACTATTGTTTGTTCTAATATCTACCCCCAGATACAGTGACTCTGCTAAATTTCTACAACACCTTGCCCTAAAGTCTGCAAAGCTGAGTGGCTGCAAGATTTGTATGTAATAGGGGACACTTCCCCACCTGTCCACCACTGTGCTGGGAATGAGTCCTTTCTAACAAAGACTGTTTCTCTCCTGGGCAGTGGAGCTCCTTCTTGGTGCTGTGGGCTGAGGTGCTGAAAATATTAAAATTACAGTTGAAGGGACTCTAGCTAGCCTGAGCATAGCAAACAGGGCTCTGGAAGGCTTTGCCCTTCCCCTATTCCCCCTGCCCTGCTAAAACCCTTTAAATTACACTCCTAAAGCTAGTCAACAAAGTCTAGTCCCTTATTTGACTACTTCCTCCTCCTGAGGCTATCAAAGTATTGAAGTTCAGCAATCAAAAGTCCCTTTTGGTTCACCTAATTAGCATGCCCAATTAAAACTAAACACCTTATCCTAACTCAGGGTTTCCCCTTTCACCTTTATAAACTGCCATTTGCCAATGGCCACATCTGGCTCCTCTCTATCCAGAGGCAGTTCTTTGTCTCTCCAGGACAAACATCCCTGACCGCTTTCCCTTGTTCCTTTTCCCTTCTCCCCAGTCCTCTGTCTCCTGTCTCTGTCTCTTATTACATGCCTTTTGTCCCTCTAGGACAAGTAAATCTCCTTTGTGTAAGAATTTGGTCTTGGGGTGTCTTGTGCTGAATGCTAGTAGTAACTGTTGATGCTAACTTCTGAGACACATGACTGTTTTCACAAGGTCTAAGGAACTTGAGGATGCAGAGTTTGAGTTCCCTGAGTCCCTGGGTAATTCCAGGTGCTCAAACACCTAACAGCCTTGAGCACAGTAGCCTATGATCTCTCCAGTGCTCAACCCAGCTGCAGGCCCATTGTGTGACAAAACTTTTCCTGGGGAGACACAAAACACATGTCCACTCACCCTAGATAGGGAACCCATGACAGATCAAGGTATGGAAAACGCTAAATTCCAGCTTGGTAAACTATGAGTTTTACTGAGGTTATTTGCAGGAGTATGGGTGAGGGGTCACTTACAGAAATAGAAATGACTCAAAGGCAGTTACATCACCAAGGCCCACCCCAGCATGGGTGACAGTTCACAAAAGCGGGTAAGCTGGAGCACACTGCACAGCCTGCAGGCAGCCCAGAAGGTTAGAGAGTGTACTTTCCAGGTGGCTCAGTTGGTTTAAACCTCCTCAAGGCAGCTCATCTTGTTTCTGCTTCTTCCAGGCAGCTACTCTGGTTCCAAAGTGGCTTGGCTTCTCTAGTGTCTTCTTTGAAGCTTGACTCTGCTCTTCTGAGAGGGACTCTCGGCCTTCATAACTTACTCTGGCAGGGCGGGGGAGGAGTCTAGTGAATCTGGTCAGCTTCAGGGACTTCCTGAAGCTCTTTGGAGGCATTCACCTTCCTGCTTAAGGAGCTTCCATCTCAGAGGAAACAGTTAACAGCAAAACCTCTTTGGGCGTTGGTTGCGCCTTTACCTTCTTAATGAGAACTCTGCTTCTCCAGACACCCAGGGGCTGAAAAGGAAAGAGTGACTCCTTTGCGTGGCTTCTTTCGTGCTCTGTCGTCCAAAGCTCCCTTCAGGCTGGAGAATATTGGGCAGAGTGTTCCTCCCTGACAGGACTCCAGGCAGCAGAACTTGCACCCTGTGCTGAGTTCTAGGCCAGCCCCTCAAGAAAAAAGCCAGAGAGAAGACTCCCTGAAGCTGATGCAAAGACTGGAAGGATTGACCTAGTAGGGAGACTTGTGTGTTTCAGTTTCTCAGCCTGGAAGTGATTCACCCAAAACCACTTGGATGCCCTGCCTTGCAGGGAAGGGAATAAAGGAGCTGGAATTCCTGAGGTGGGGACAGAGGAGTACAAAGGTTGCTGAGGGTGGTATAAGGGACATGTCTCTGGGCTTCACCAGAACTCCAGGGTAACATCCAGATCCTTTGCTCTGATACCCCAATCTTATCAGGCAACTCCTGTCTACAGCATAAACTGCATAAACTAAGTCACTTGCCCAAATGCTGAGTCCCCACAGCCTGCTCAAGGGCTCTTTGCTCTGTCTGACCTCTTCTGGGACCCTCCCACCTCTTCTAAAGGCTGGCTCCCTTTATTTCCAGCAATGGATGAGCAAGCTCTCTGGCGCTTCATTCTTGACTTTATTCTCCATGTCGATGTAGCACAAAGAAAGAGCAACTGAGGGGCACTTGGAGCGATGGGTAAGAACGAGGACACCGCTTATTAAGTCTTAGTTTGCCAAGTGGTGGGCTAAGGCAACAGAGAAAAGAAACAATTGTGACTCTGTCTCCTGGCTGTGCTGGGTTTCCCCTTGGTTCTTGCCCTCTCTAAGGCAATCTGGAGTGAGAGCCTTTAGGGAGGGTTAGGGGCAGAAAATGAACCTGGGAAAGCCATTTCCTCCAGACACTCATTGTAAGGATGATAGCAGCACTGATTACTTGGGTCTGTGCGAGTTTATTTATTCTGGTAAATTCTGCCCTGCAAGTCCAGAAACTCAGGAACGTGGTGCACAGCTTGGCTTGCTCCAGGATAAAAGCTGTAAACCATACACGCTGCGATTATCACTTGAAAGTTGCCGCCTGCGATCCAGACTCAGTTTGTGGTGGACCAAGCAGTAGAGCTGAGACCACAGGGCAGCCCTGCAGAGCTGTATCTCCTGATCCCAAGAGGATGAAAGGAACCCGGGGATCCAAGTGTAACTTTACATTATGTAACTGTACAGTGGATGCATGCGAAGGACACTCCCAGCCTTCTGAACAGGAAAATCACATGCTGGGGGACTCCTGAACTCCTCAGTTCTTTGACAAGTTTCTGGGATTTCCAGTCTCTATGATAAGGGAAGCTTAGAGGTCATGCTGGAGATATGCAGGTACTACTTGAAATACAGCTCTGAGGAGGGTCCCACATTTGCCTTCATTAGTGCTTAAAATTTGTCCACGGGGTGTTCGGTGAGAAGCTCAAATATCCTTTTTATGAACCCTTCACATTAGGAAACCTGAAGAATGAATGCTTATCTTGGACCCCAGCAGGTGGCCATCGGTGCTGGTGTCCTGTTGACGATCCCGGTCTCTAATGGCCCAGCTCTAATGGTTAAGAGGAGAGATGGCTCAGTGGTTAAGAGCATTGCCTGTTCTTCCAAAGGTCCTGAGTTCAATTCCCAGCAACCACATGGTGGCTCACAACCATCTGTAATGAGGTCTGGTGCCCTCTTCTGGCCTACAGACATGCTTGCAGGCAGAATATTGTATACATAATAAATAAATAAATATTTTAAAAAAAAAGAGTACCTCCTTTCCTTCTCCCAGTAGAAGGTCACTGGAGCACCTGACAGCTTGCTGTCAAAACGAGGGTGGGAGAAGAGGCCACGCCTCACACCATCATTTCAACAGTTTCCCCAGTTGTTACACATCTGTTCCCTATGACATACAGATGACACATGCCATCAGAACTGGGAATCTAGACACTTACCCAACAGGGAGCCTCCCTTTTAAACATTTCTGTTAACTGGTTTTCCACTTTGTTTTGACTCAGTTATCAATGCTTCTAAAAGGTCCATTTAAGGACTTTAAGCAGGCATTAATTATTTCTTTTGTGTCCAGATGTGAAATTACTTTAAACTATCTTGATTTTAGCAAGAGTTAAAGAAAAAAAAAGCTAAACATATATCAAGGTAACTCCACTTAGGCTTGGCTCTTGCTATGATTTCTTTCTTGAGAAATGTGCATAAAAGAAATTGATGTGTTTTCCCACTGCCCTGTAATTAAATAGGCTTGTAACAAATCATCCACAATTGTTTGTGATTAATCCCCATCTTAGCAGACCTCATGCAAATGCCGTTTTGAAAGCCAACATTCCAGTTCTGCAATGGATTGGCTATGACCTAAAAAATCACCTTTGTCTTCCTGCATTTCTCTTTCGTTTAGAATGACACTTTTTTGTGTATACATAAGCTCATTTTAAGTCTGAATCCCAACATATGAGAAAGGCTTGCACCTTCGCTGGGGTACAGAAATGGAGTTGGAAGTTGAACCCCCAGAAACATTATTGTGGCTGTCTAGTTGACTGGAAGAAAATCAAATTTAAGTTCTTGCTTTCCCAGCAAGTTTTGAAGTACAGTAATAGGCAGATTGGATGATGATAGCAAAGTTTAAAGTGAGAAATTAAATTTTACAAGTACAGTATACTTCTAGCTCAGAGTTGTTTCTAGAACCAAGGACATCTCTCTAGTACCTGGAGTGACAATGGTAGTATTTTTCATGGAGATTTGAGGGTCAAGTTTGTGTAGATTGCAGAATACAGCTACTATTTTTTCTGAGAAACTTGACAGTAAGTGGAAAGTTCTTAATAAGATCAGTGTGCCTGGAGAGAGATATGTGAATAGCACGCATAATATGTGAATAGCATGCACAATCTTGGCAAAATATTTTCAGTTCCTATTCTTAAACAACAGAAGTCCAGTGACTCACAGAGGCTCTGCCTGTAATTGCCAGACTCTGGTCATGCAGAGGAGAGAACATTTCACCATCAGAACATGTGTAGATCACAGTCCTTGATGATGTAGGTCCACTGGCTTTCTCGTTTGCTTGTTTGTTTCATGCATTCTACAGCATATCTGGAATATCTGCGGAGGCAGCTTCAGCTTGCTTTTCCTATGACGGAGAAGCCAAAGCCGCTCAGGCACATGGGTTGCTTAGAGTCTCAGGGGTCCAGAGAGGGTGGAGGAGTGTGCTCTGACCCATTCAAGTGTCCACAGAGGCCCAAACACTGCTCTGTTGCTCTGTTTGCAGCACCACAGGGTGGCGGCACTCCTGTCCACAAATCCATCTTTCCTACCTGCATGGGATTAAGGGAAAGGCCCCTGCTGGCTGAGGGGCTGCATTGCTCTGCTGTATTTCCTTCACTATGGAGGTGTGTTCCTGTACTGTGTCAAGTGACAGACAGGAGCTGCTGAGAGTGGACTGTTCCCACAGGGCATCAGGTTGGGTGGTGTCAAAGCCCTTGGCCTCATGTTTCAATGCCCCCTGCTCCATTGACTCTGATAACTTGAAATCTTACAGCAGTCATATAAGACTCAAGGAATGGAGAGATGGTTCAGCAGTTAGGAGTACTTGCTACACAGCCATGAGGACTGGAGTTTGTGTCCCAGCACCACATACCAAGGTGGGCCTCCTTTGCTTGCCTGGAAAGCCCAGCTTCTAGGAAAGCAGATATAGGAGGCTCCCCCGGGTCAGTTGGCTGGCAGCCTAGTCAAAACCATGAGCTCTTGGTTTAGGGAGAGAGAGACCATGGGACTAAGGGGAAAAGTGATAGAAGAGACAGCAAATGCCCTCTTCCAGCCTCCAGGAACACACAAGCCTGCACACTCACATATCCAAGCACATATATACACACAGAAAGGCAACCAGAACCATCCAACCCGAGACCTGAATGCAGGAGATTCTTCCTAGTTGATGAACTTTTTTTTGTTGTTTTTTGTTTTGGTGGTGCTGTCACTCAAATGCTGGCCTTGAACAGTGTGGGCGAATGTTCTAACACTGAGACTTGTTATGCTCTTTAAAACAAGGTTTCGCTAAGTTGTTCAGGAAGGCCTTAAACTCACTCTGTAGCCTGAGCAAGCCTTCAATTTGCCATCCTCCTGCCTCAGTAACTGAGATTATAGTCCTATATTACCAGGAGGGTCCTCCTTTAGGATTACTTGTACCTAAATAAGTGGCCAAGATTATGAGAATAGCTGTACTGGATGATTCCCTCAGGTAAGTAAGATCACAGGATGATGCTGTTGCAAGGCCTTGGAGACTTCTAGCTATTTGCTGCTTAAGCCCACTCCTTGGTGCTCAAAAGATGGCTCAACTGTTAAGAGCACTTGTAGCTCTTTCAGGAGACCCAGATTTTGCTCCCAACACCCACATGGTGGCTCAAAACTATCCAACACCAGTTAGAGAGGACCAATGCCCTCTTCTGGCCTTTGTGGGCACTGCACCAAAAGCGTACACATAGTATGCGTACACAAAACACCCATACACATAAAATGAAAATAAATCTTTAAATATAAAATGAACCCACTGTCTATATTTCCCCTGCTAGGGCACTGCTTGAGTTTTCTACAAGACCTCCACATCCTCTTGGATTTCCAGAAAAACCCTGGTTGGGATTGAGGGGCTCTTCTCCTCCCAGCATGGGTGTCACCCATGCCTTAACTGGTGGCACACTCTTTTGTCTTTTACAGACTTCTGCATTTTTATGTTTGAAGTGGCCAAAATATGTTCCTTCTGCTGCCAAGACACACAGGTGATTCAAGGTCATAATCCAGCTCAGAGGCCAGCCATTGTTCTGCGCACATTCCTGTTCTGAATCAGTGTCCAATCCTGTTTGAATGGACTGTAAATTGGGTGAAGGTATACCAGGCAGGATGACCATTGTCCTCTCCCCCTGAGATGATATGGGGCAGCAGATTAAAAGGTCGCACCTTCCCTATTAGCTATTGGGTTCTTTTCAAATCTCCAAAAGAGCTGGGGCAAATGTTGCTTATTTTCCCATCCCTTTTGTGTGGACATTGTGCCTCCTATTTTCACTTTCTGGGAAATTTGCCAGCTTTCCAAGGACTGGGTAGTGAACAAAATAAATATTTGTAGGTGGTTTAAAAGGAGAACAAGATTGTCGGATGTAATCCTGCCCATCCAAAGGAAAGCATTTTAATTGCCGTTCAGATGTTTTTAAGTAATTAACTTGAGCAACTCAGAAGGTCGATTTACTAGGTGGCTTTTCAGATTTGTGATCAAGAGGTCTGTTTGTGTGTATGGTTGTGTATGGTGTGTGTGTGTGTGTGTGTCTTTGTGTGTCTTTGTTGGAGGAAGGAAAGGTGTCTTAGAAAGTGAAGGTGAGAAAGAAAGAGAGAGAGAGAGAGAGAGAGAGAGAGAGAGAGAGAAAGAAAGAGAAGAACCAAAACAAAGGGTTTAAAATCGGGGGTTAAAGTCCTGGATGGGAAGTGATTGAAGTCGACCAGAGAAAATTACAATACTTCTTTATAGATGCTAATTAGTTCCCTACAGAGTTGGTGTGTAGAGTGTTTATTTCACAACATTTAGCATATACTTATTTTTAAAAAGAAAGAAAAAAAACTTTTAAAGAGGTTTCTCATAACTTTGGAGGATTCAGCGGTTCGCTGCTTATTACTCAGCCTATCTGGGGGGCCTATTGGGCTCCTGAGATTCAAGGGGGCTGGGCCTGACTTGCAACAGCAGTTCCTGTCCCTACTCCTGTGTGAAGTGTTTGCCTCGTCCGGGGAAAGCCAGCAGGCTGCGTCCTGGGTCAGCAGAGCGGTCACCTGTTGAGCGGCAGAGGCGGGGACAGCGGCCGCCTCCAGGGCACAGCCCCCAGTCCTGGCGACAGCGGGCGGGTGGCGGACGCTCTGGGACCCGGGCCGAAAGAGGCCGGGCCCTGGAATGCGGTCTTCCCTGGCGAGGGAGACTTTGCACCGGAGTGGAGACTAGTTGGGGTGGGGTTTCGCCGGTCCCCTCCGCCCCACCCCCGGGCCCCCTTCCAAGCGCTTTCTGCGAGCTTTCCGAATTGCGCTCTGAAGTTTCCAGAGTGAGGAGCCTGGGCGGCCGGCAGGGACAATGGAAGAAAGCGAAGGCCAGAAATGTGAGCCGAACCTGCCTCCCTCGGCAGACAGCAGACAGATGCCCCGTAAGTAACAGTCCTCAAAGATGGAGTTACACGCACGCTGCTTAGAACTGGAGACCCGGAGCCTGGCGCCAAGAAAAGTCTATTTCTTTACCGGGAGGGGGGGTGTTTGGGAGGGGGTGCGTTTTCAAACTAAGCCCAGAGCTGTGGTTCTTTCTACTTTATTTGTGGCGAGATCTTCCTAAGTCGGGGAAGAGGCGGTGCATGGTGTCAAATTGGTCGAACAGTGAACAAGCAATTTGTGCGTGATCCCTAAGCAATGACAAATGAATCACCCGACAGCGTTTTGATAATTTCCCGGTGCTTCGGGAGGCTCTGAAAGGCAATTTTGAGCCTACCTCCAAGGCGCTGCGGTTCCATTCATTGGTTAGGAGTTTTCATGGGGAACTTCTTGCAGGATACAAAGTTTTGCAGTGCTTTAGAGTTAAATTGGAGTTTAAGAATGTTTTTATTTTGCAGATCCGAACGGCAGGGGAGTACTTGAGCATCTGGATGATAGATAGAACTCTGGGGCTTTCTGTTTAAATGTAAAAGTTGGGAGTTCTTAAAACAGCTTTCCTGTATTTTCTCCAGGCAGTTTCTTTTTTACATTGTGTTTATAATAGACTTGTCTTTTCCGTAGGGAATTTCCAGAACCTTATATAGTTCCAAATAAATCTTGCCGGGAGGGTGGGCAGTTGCAGACAGTGATGCTGGCGCCCATCGGCCCCTCACTGAGTAGGCTGTCGGGGCACCTACCACACAGTCTTGAACCGCCCCTGCCCTACCCGTCCAGGTTCATGCAGGGGCCAGTTGGTAACACAAAGATGTGCGGGAGTGCGGAGCTGTGCACGGCAGCGCGTGGGAGTGGGGATTATACACAAGGGAAAAGGTGTGTGTTTTTTAAAATAAAAAAAAAGGAAGTAGCACATGACTCATCCACACTGCAAATGCAAAACCGAGCCAGACAGAGGAAAATACAATCAGGAGAGAGAAATCCCCCCCCCCCCGAACTGAAAAGGAAGCCTGCCTTCTAAATGCTCAATGAATCCCTGAGCCTTGAGGCGTCAGTCCGCTCGTCTGAACGTCCCAACATTTAAGCTCAGTTTGAGGGTCTCGGGGTTGGTGGCTTCCAGGCTAAGCCCTCCTCCCCATTCACTCTTTTGATAGGTCCGATCTTCCTACAGGAATTCATCCTCTAGGTCTTTCCTGAAAGAAAAGACCCCGATTCTAGAGGGGGCAATTAGACCAGGACCAATTTAAGAACCAACTCTGAAACAAGCGGAGAAATTCATTGATGCTTCCGAGGTTGGGGTGGGTTCGCTTACTTGTCCACTCCATGAATATTGATCTTCTGTTGTGTAGTAGTCACTGTACCAGACGCTGGGGATCCAGCGATGCAGAACCCAGACTGAAAAATAGTCCCCTTCATTGAACTGATGATGTTCTAGGGCCAAGGGTGGGGCAGAAGCAAACAATGAACAAATAAGCAAAATGAGGAGCCTGTCAGATGGCTGGGATGCTGGAGTTAGTAAATAAAAGCAGAAGTTAACTTGGAGTTTCAGAGAAACAGTGAGTAATTTTAAAGCATAAGTATTTCTTAAATATTGTGTGGGATAGACTTAGACCAAAAATATTTTTATGCTCCTAAGCTTCATATTTTACTAGAGATCCTTTGTTTTATCTGCTGATTCTATTGGCTAAAAATAAGGCTATAGGGAAAAATAAGGGAAGAACAAGGAAGTGGGGGTAAAATCAAGGATTATCAGAGAGCATGTCACTGAGGTGACACTCTAGCAGAGATGAGAATAAACCAAATTCCCAGCATGAGAGGGAAGAGCAGGAACTTGGGAGGAGGATAGGAGGGAAAGGGGTTGAAAGGTCGCCCAGACCGGATTCTGTAGGGCTTGTGGAACTGTGGGGAGGTCTTTGGCACTTACTTCATGGGAGGTGAGGCGCTGCTAGCAAATATGACTTGTCTTTTATTTAAAGAAATTAATTTTAATTAATTAACTTGGAACCCTGGTAGAGAACCTAGAGCCTTAAACATCTTAGGTAAGAACTCAAGAACTCTACCAGGCATTTTCGAAGCCACTTAGTAGCCGAAATGTTGTGTGGAGCTTAACACAAGTGGATTGGGGGAGGGGCAGAGAGGCCTGTTAAGGGGGCTCCTGAAGTAAAGCGGGCAAGAAAATCCGTGCTGCTTGAGGCTAGATGGTGATAAGCAGCAGGCGATAAGAAGCAAGCAGATTCCTGACATATACTGGATGCAAAGCCAAAGGAATTTGCTAAGATCAGATGTAGTGTTGAGTAGAAAAGAGAAGTCAGAAACACCTTCAAAATATTTGATCCAGGTGTCTGGAAGGATGGAGCTGCATTTACCTAAGGGGAAAAGCATTTAAGAGAAATAGCGGGGGTGGGGGTTGCAATTTGGGTTAGGGGAGCAGCATTTCCTTAGGGTGTGTGAGGATTAAGAAAAGTATACAGGTGTTGGTCAGCGGGTTGCCAGGACTATGACTGCCTCTGTGCTGATGGACCCGGGCACCCAAGAACTAAGATTGTCCCTGGGCATTCAAGAACTAACAGCTTAGGGACACTGGAAGGGGGAATGGGAAAATAATTAAAGGAGAGAGAGTCCCAGTTAGAATCTCAAGATTTGATTCTGGTTGCTCCACGCGTGCTTCATTGTGTGTACGCCATCGTGTGTGCTTCATCACGTATGCTTCTCTGAGTGTGCTTCATCACGTGTGCTTCTCTGAGTGTGTTTCACCGAGTGTGCTTCTCTGAGTGTGCTTCACCGAGTGTGTTTCACCGAGTGTGCTTCTCTGAGTGTGCTTCACCGAGTGTGTTTCACCGAGTGTGCTTCCCCGAGTGTGCTTCTCTGAGTGTGCTTCACCGAGTGTGTTTCACCGAGTGTGCTTCACCGAGTGTGCTTCTCTGAGTGTGCTTCACCGAGTGTGTTTCATCACGTGTGCTTCGCCGAGTGTGCTTCACCGTGGGTGCTTCTCTGAGCGTGCTTCATTGGGATGTGTATGGCTTTCTTAGGGTGAGCTGAAGGAGCATCACCTGCAGCATCACCTGCAGCCGCATATGCACATCTGCCAGTGTGCTCTGCTCTGTATCTCTGCCTATGCATCGGTTTCCGCAGTCACAATGTGGGGCTCCTGGGCCAGGACTGTGTCTCATGCACCCGTGCACTCCCACAATCCCACGGAGTGACAGAAGGCCGATGACACTACCCCGGGGACTTTGTTTTATCAGGCAGCTGTATACAAGGAAACCTTGAGTGATCATGTAACTCACACCTTTGAGAATAAAAGAGAACTCTATAAATAATTTTGCTGGGCAACAGTTGTAACTCAGAGCTGTTTAAGAAGGGTGGCAGACATATGGTCATCTCAAGAATTTTGGGAACAGTGATAGCACCATGGGTTACAGACTTCCTAAACTTTTTTTGCCCCTGGAGTCTTTCATCTGGGAAGATTTGTATGACTCTGGATATATACAATTATAAGAGAGGCATATAAATCAAACCTTTACTGGAGCTAAATCATAAAGAAACTTATTTTAAAAGAACCCCTTTGGAACTGGAGAGATAGCTCAGTGGTTAAGAGCATGCACAGCTCTCCAGAGGACTCAAGGGAGCTGGAGAGATAGCTCAGTGGTTAAGAGCATGCACAGCTCTCCAGAGGACTCAAGGGAGCTGGAGAGATAGCTCAGTGGTTAAGGGCGTGCGCTGCTCTCCAGGGGACTCAAGTTCCCATGCTGAGGAACTTACAATCCCTTATAACTCCTGCTCCAGGGAATCCAATGTCTTCTTCTGGACTCTGGGCAACTGTATTCATGTGCACAGATGCACAGTTATAATTAAAAATAAAACCTTTAAATAAACATCTTAAACATCAATTAACTGTTAAAAAAAGTTCTTCCCTCCTCTTCCCCCATTTTTCTTTTCTTGAGACAGAGTCTCACTATTTAGCTCTGGCTAGGTTGGAATTCCTTATACAGACCAAGTTGGCCTAGAACTCACAGGAATCTGCTTGCCTCTGCCTCCTCAGTATTGGAACTGGGATTAAATGCATGTGCTACCACGTTTGTGTGTGTGTGTGTGTGTGTGTGTGTGTGTGTGTGTGTGTGTGTGTGCACGCACACACACGCGCATGTGTGTGGTGTATAAAATATGATCATTTATTAAAGATGAAAACATATTTGTACACCAACATGAATGTGCTTGTTTATTTTTATATAAGGATTTAAATCTTGGCTGAATATTTGATACAGCAAGATACAGAACATCTTTAAAACTTTTCAGTGTTGATAGTTTGATTTTATAATAGTGCTGAGAGCATCAGGACACAAACATGCAGCACCAATGTCAAAAATATGTTTAAAGCCATTTCAAAATTGTGGAAATTCTGTTCCGATTCCAAGTCAATATTTGCTGAATGATTTTTTTTAATGAATCTCAAGTCAGCATCTCAAACATTCTAAGATAAAAATCACACATCCTAAGATAATACATGCTGAAGACACACTAATTTGATACATGCTGAAGGATGACAGAAGGAAGCTATTCAAAGTCCTTATTTTTCATAATTAAACCATTTTTTTCTATAAGAGCATAAAGCTTTGCATAAATAGTGAGAGAACTGAAGTTCAAAACATACAGTAATTGAATCTGAGCCACAGTGTTTCCAGAAGCATTTGCTGGCAAGTTGTGGCCTGGCGGCAGATGCCATGCAAAGCATGCATGGTGTGTGTTCAGAACCCAGGGTCCTGGGAAACAAAATGCAACACGAGCAAGCGCCGCCAGAAACGTCTCAGGTTCATTAGAACGTGATCTTGGTTTGTTCTGTTTTAAAGATAGTCTCACGTAGCCCAGGCTAGCTTGAACTCTGCACATGGCTGAGGATGACTTTGAGCTCCTGATCCTCCTGCTTCTACTTCCCAAATGCTATAATTACAGGCACACACCACCATGCCTGGTTTTACGTGTGTTGCTGGTTTACTTTTTATTTATTTATTTAGTGTGTGTGTGTGTGTGTGTGTGTGTGTGTGTGTGTGTGTGTGTGTGAGTCTATGGCACCACTTGCACCATGTGTGTGTCTGCTACCTATGGAAGTCAGAACAGGGTGTGGAATCCCCTGGAACTGGAGTCATAAGCTCTTGTGAGCAACCATGTGGGTGCTGAGAATCAAACCTGGACTCTGTGAGAAGTGAATGCTCACTCTATGAGAGCGAAGCTTAACGTCTGAGCTGTATCTTCAGCCCCTGATTATCCATATATGATTTTGAATTAATTGTTGTTTGTTGCAGGCTCCAAAACCCTTCACTGTTGCTAACTTCTTTCACAGTTCCATACTTAGTTCTGTGACCCCCATAGGTGTTATGGTAAAAATAAAATGCTGCAGGTCCCTAAGTGGTGGCAGTGGGCAGCAGGCACGAGACCACAGCCAGACAGGGAACCACGTGGCAGGTGAGAGACTGAGATGGATAGGCACACCATGCAGAGTGAGATTGGATATTGATTTAGTGGGTTATGGGAAGGAAGGGGAAAGGGGAGAAGGGGGAAGAGCAGAGAGAGGCAGAGAAAGAGAGAAAGAGAAACAGGGTGGGGGGAGTGGGGAGAAGGGAGCAAGGCAGAAGCTGCCTCTTCTGGAGAGAGACCTGAAGCAGAAAGGAAAACACTCAGACTGGAAGCCAAAGGAAGATCCCCCTACCTCGAAGGAAGATCCATCTGCCTTAGTGGTGGAAGGGTGGGGGGGAAGGAAGGGAGTGGGTGGGACTTGTCTCTTAAAGGGACAGGACAGACCATTACAGTAGGTGCAGAATGTAAAATGTTGTGTGCTTTTAGCAGAGAAGGCATTTGGTAGCTATTGGTGTAATTTGTTTGAGATGGAGTCTCATGTTACTCAGGCTGGCTTTGAACAAATGTGGTTGAGGCTGGACTTGAACTCCTGATCTTCCTGCCTCCTGCTAAGTACTGGGGTATGATGTGTATCATCATGCCTGGCTGTTGGTGGAATTTGAATCTGTGTCTTGTTTTCTTTGAAGGCCATGGTCTCCTAGTGTGATCCTTAGGATGTTCCCCACAACATGAGTTCCTGTTCTGGCTTTTAAGAGCATTTTGAAAACTCTATGCCGGAGTCCATCCACCTGCTTGCCTCCTCTGGCCAGTGACTGGCAGCCTCCTGTGGAGTGCCAGCCTAGGGAATGAGAGGCATTCAGTCTGCGCTCTGAAATAGCCCATCCAGTCTCTACCCCGTATCTTCTTTCACTCTTCAAAGCACTGCCTGACACTCAGATCGTATATTAGTTCATTTGCTGACTGTCTCTCTAATCGTCACATGGATGCTCCTATTCGGGGAGAAATACAATCTATCTTGAGCACTGCTCCAACACCCTCCTACTCCCTCAGTGTTTGGAACAGGCATTTCATCAATATTTGTGTGAATGAACAGTTGACTCTGTCAATTAACTTGAATTCACACAAGAATGCTTTTCTGGATTAGGGAGCAAGCTGTTCCTATTTTGTATAAAGTCTATACCAGGAATTGTTTTTATCCTTGACTTGATTTTTTAAGAAGTGTATTTATGTGTAGGAGTGTTTGCCTACACATGTGTCTGTGCACCCCATGCCTACCTGGTGCCCACAGAAGCCAGAAGAGGGCAAGGATCCCCTGGAACTGGAGTTACGGACAGTTGTGAGCACCACGTGGGTGCTGGGAATTGAACCTGGGTCCTCTGGGAGAGCAGCCAATGTTCTTAGCTCCTGAGCTCTCTCTTCAGCGCCCCCATTATTATTATTATTATCATTATCATCATGAATATGTGTGACACGAGTATAGATATGCCTTGCTCCCTGTGTAGAGGTTGGAGAACAGCTTTGTAGAGTTAGTTTTCTCCTTCCACCATTCTATAGCTTTAAAGAAACAAAACAAGCAGCAACCACAACACCTCAGCTAACCACTATGAAGTGAGGAGGAGCCTAGAGATGTGAGGTAGTAGGCAAAGTGCCTGATTCACAAGCAGAAGGACCTGACTTTGGATCTGCAGAACTCGTGTAAAGAGCTAAGTGTGGGGCACTTGCCCATAATCTCAGCCCTGGAGCTGGAGACGGGAGGGTCTCCCAGGTTTGCTCACAGCCAGACTAACAGAATTTGATGAGCTCCCGTTTTCCTACCTCACAAAACATAAGGTGGGCATGGTAGAGGAAAGTATCTACCCTCCATCTCTGCCCTCTGCACAGGCATGTACAGACACTCACATTCACAAATACAAGGGTGCGCACACCATATGCAAATACACACACAAACACAAAGGAATATGTGGACACCTAATATACAGCAGGGTGTGTGTGTGTGTATTAGTTATTTGAGACAAGAGTTCATGCTCTCTTACACAGAAGCCCCAGCTGACCTGGAATTCACTATGCAACCTAGGATAGCTTTAAACTCCTACCTCAGCCTTCTGAGTGCTGAAATGGTAAGTGTGAGCCACTGGACTCCCTGACCTTGACCAAGGAAGAAATTCTCAGAGAAATTTAATTCAGTGGTAGAGTGCATTATTTAGCATGTATGTACAAGAGTCTGGGTATAATCTTCAATACAAAAAAATTAAAAGCAAATAAGATAAAACAAAATAATTATCCCAGAAAGATAGCTGCACTTGCTCTGGCTCCCAGAAGGTTGTGGAGTGCCCAAATGATGCAAAGTCCCACCGTGTCATCTGACTCAGCCAGAGTAACCCGAGCATGGCAAAGACACCGGCTCCCGCAGTCCGGCAGTTGCCTGTCTGCACAGCTTCTGTGTGGACGGCTCCTTTGGGATACTTGCCTTCCTATAACCTCCACCTTTTTGCATTCAGCCTCCCCAGACCCTCTCTGCTTTTCATGTCCAGGAAGTGGACTCATCCCAGCTGGAGTCCCCAGGTCTCTGAGGAGCAGCTCTTTGGTCCGCCTGCCCTCCTCCTCCCCACTTGTGCTCTGGAGAATCTTTAAGGGCTGGCTTTCCATTGGAAGCTCTTGCTTGCTCTTTGCCCTGCTGGAAGTGGGCTCCCTGGAAGAGCTTGGGAGGGGCAGGAAGAGGAAACAGGGCTGCCTTTCAGCTTTGCCCAGGCCTTGTCTTCAGGCTACAGCTTCACTACTTTGTTAGACAAGGAGTCCCAGAATAGCAAAGAGCCAGGCACACCCATATTTACATATTAGCACTAAAGTTCTTTCCAAACAAGAAATAGAACTGCCCTTCTGTTTGGCAGCTTGAGAGTCCACACTTGTGCTTTTCTTTATTCATACGGATAATGAGGAATTGACCCACTTGAGTCTGACACCGTGACTGTGGAACTGTGACAAAATGCACTGTGCCTGTTCCTCCTCTTGTTTATGATGCCCTGCCTGACGTTACGTTTAACTAAAAGGCCGCATTCTCCCCACATGACTACAATGGTCTAGATGCCAGTTCTCCTTCAAGAGACTGGCAGCTTCCAAGAGCAGAGGAAAAGGCCTAAGTGACGATGAGGAGTGTGAAGTGGTTTCCTGTGGACAGTATTGGCTTGTTCGGGCGCTGATGCCTGGTGCTGGGACAGAGGCAGATGGGACGGAAGGAGCAACGGATGAGGGTGAGAAGACAAAGGTGGGCTCTGTCTGCCAGGCAGCCTGCATAAGTCTTCTTTCTTGCTAACTGCGGGTGCTGTTTCCACTCCTTTTATCCACGACATGTTCAACCTTGTTGGCCAACTGGAAACATTATTTAGAAATCCACAGGAATGTGAAAGGGATAGAGAAACAGTGTGAAGTTGATGCAACTTCCCCCATGACAAGCATCAGGAAAGGGTGAGAGTTTGAAGTCCAGGCAGTGGGATGGCGAAGAGGTTAAGGTGTACTGTAGGTTGACAGTGACCTCAGGACCCTACTTCTACGTGGTCTCTCATTTTACTTCAAGAAAAAACAGTGGGAGACTCCATCCATAGTCTGTGAGGCTAACTGTTCCCGTTGTCTTGTCTGGCCCTGTTGATCCCTGGATGGAGCAGCTGAGTTACTGAAGATCTATGAGTTCAACAACGTGTCTTCCACCTGTTTGTCTGACTGGTTATGTGTGACTCTTTCTCCGTATCTCTGAAGAAATAGCCTTGCCAGAGATTCAGATTTTTCACATGGGTTATTTTAATGTTGTTGAAAGCAGTCTTGAAAAGCCACAGGGCTCTATCACGCACACGACGGTTTTGGCTAATACAAAAACACGTGTACAACACACACATGCAAAAGATGAAGCTGAGCATCTTCGTGGCTTCTCATCCCACATGCGCTTCTCAGCCTGAGATATGATCTTCCTGCTCTTAGCTTTGTTTTTTGTGGTGGTATTGTGGCTCTGACCCAGCGCCTTGCATATCCCAGGCAAGAGTTTCACCGCTAAATTCCATCGCCAGTCCTGCTCTACGTAACAAACTCCATGATTCCTGGATTATTAGAGAAGAGAGGCAAAAAAAAAAAAAAAAGAAAAGGAAAGGAAACTGTGAGGCAAATTAAAGATATTATTACTTAATAAAGATTATTCTTACTAACTAAATAAAATTATACTAACCCCTCAATACCTTCTTAACCAAAACATTTGCCTTCTCCCTCTTTAAGCTTACTGCTGAAACTAGTGAAAGCTAATAGTAACTAATCGGGCTGTTCGCTCCCTTCCTTCCTCAGTGTCTGATGGAGATGCTGTAATGAGCAAAATAATGAGGAGTGGGTGCACACAGAAGAATTGTTCTTGGGGCACACATTGAGCTTGGGAAGTCGAGAACAGGAAAACTAGCCAGAGGTGAAATAGTTTCCATTTTCTGCCAGATGGACTCTGTACTTGGAGATCTTCTGTATGCAGAAGTCTCCAGAAAAAGAGAGGGTAACAGTGTTAGGGTGTCAGTGCCCTTGCTTCTAGGGAACTGGTTTATGTCTAAACTATGGACAGCTGTTGCAAAAAAAAATTGCTAAGCCAAACCAAACAAACAAACAAATAAGTAAATAAAAATTACAAAGCCGCGTGGTAGTGGCACACACCTTTAATCTCGCACTCCACTTGGAAGGTAGAGACAGGTGGATCTCCGTGAGTTCCAGGATGCCAGGCTACACAGAGAAGCCCTCTTTCAAAAAACAAAAACAAAAACTTATTATAATGGTGGGGGGCGCACATGTGCCTGTAGCGGCCAGGGGACAATGGGCAGAAGTCAGTTTTCTTATTCTACTGTGTGGGTGCTTGGGCTTGAACTCACACCTTCGGTCTTCATGGGAAGTTCCTTAACCCATGGAGCCTGCTTTTCCTAGAAAGGCGGTGAGGCTGAGGCAGGAGGATCTCTGAGTTCAAGGACAGCCTAGTCAACCTAACAAGCTCCAGGCCAGTCAAGGTTATGTAGGTTACAGAACAAAATCAAAGAAACAAAAGACCATGAAGAACTGTGTTCTTGAGTTCTTGCAGCTTCTCAGTGTTTGTTACTTTCATCCCCATCCTAAAAAACCGAAAAAAACAGAACTAAGAAAAACAGGGTCAAGAGGATCTTTAACTTGCTTTGAACTGTAAGTATTAACCTTGTAAGCCCTCTTTGATCTGTTCTAAGGATAAGCTAACAGGACTCTGAAAGGCCAGCTCTATGTTGGAACTCAGCTACCTAGGTCAGAACCATCAAAACATATCCATGGTGCTTCTCTTGCTACGTGTGTTTCAGATGAAGTCATTTCGGGGAAGATATGACTGAACCTTCACTGTATGGCTCCCCGATTACCTTTCATGATATTCCCCTTGCCTGGCTTCTGATGATAATGGAGAAATGGACCTCTCCAGTGCTTCGCTGGTGCCAGTAATCCTCTGAGTTCTATATAGCTATCTTTCCTCTCGGTGCTGATCCACATGTGTCAGAACCATCTTCAGATTATAAAAATTATAAAATCCTGTTAGTAGGTTGAAACTATAATGGAAAGTGTTTAAATAGTCAGAATTCCTGGGGTTAACTCTGCCGTGATTGTAGACACAGGAGCAGTTACCTGCAAATACCTGGTCTGGTTAAACTTACTCATTTGTAACAAACTCAATGGCAGAAATAAATAAATAAATAAATAACAAAAAAAACACTTGCTACAGCATCTGAAGTACATTTTTTAAAATCTCTTCTGATTATGGAATTTTTCTTTCTTGCAAAAAAAAATTCTGTTAAGTTACATTGATTCATTAGCAACTGCCACAAACCTGAGACTCCTGTGAAATCCTTAATTGTGAATTGTACTTTTGTTCTTCATCTTGCAGAGCAAGGGAAAAGCAATCTTCATGTAACGTCCCTGGAAGATGCAGCATGCCGCCGGCCCAAGGAACGCCTGTCTAATGGACACAGCCGGGCTCAGGTTTCCAAACCTGCCCGAAATATCCCCAGGAGACACACGCTAGGTGGTCCCCGAAGTTCCAAAGAGATCCTGGGGATGCAAACGTCTGAGATGGATAGAAAGAGAGAGGCGTTCCTGGAGCATCTAAAGCAGAAGTACCCCCACCATGCCACAGCGATCATGGGTCACCAGGAGAGGCTGAGGGACCAGGTAGGAACACACTATCAGTCACCCTGGTCTTGCTCATTCATTTAAAAATATTTTTTAAAAATTGAAATATTTATTCACCTGCGTGTTCATATAAGTGTCTGTGTGAGGGTATGCAGCACAGTCGTATGTGCGGATGCAAACCTATACATGGGCACAGAGGCCAGAAGGGGTTCCCAGGTGTTCTCAGCTATCATTCTGCACTTATTTCCAGGAACGGTCTCCCGCTGAACCTGGGGCTGACCTTTTCTCACTAGACTGGCAGTCAGCAAGCCCAAGTGATTTTCCAGTCTGTGTCCCCCTTGAAGCTTGGGTTACAGGCGTGCACAAGGCACTGAGCCATCCCTCCAGCCCACTCAGTCTGCTTTGTTGTTGCTGTTGTAGTGTTGAAATTAGAACCCAGGGCCTTGCCTAAGCTAGGAAAGCATTCTTCCATAGCTCATTCATTTTTTTCTTAAAAAGTGATTTGTTCATTATTAGTATTATTATTATTATAACTAGTAGTACTATTTATTATTATGAGGCTGATGATTTTTCTTTGTTTGAGATGGGTTTCACTGTTAAGTCCTGGCTGGCTTTGAACTCTCTACATAGGTCAGACTGGCCTCAAACTTACAGAGTTCTGCCTGCCTTTGACTCACTAGAGCAGGGATTAAAGGCATGCGCCACCATGCTCAGCCTGTTATTAATGTTTTTATTTGTGTGCTTGTATGTGTGTCTGAGTTTGTGTGTACTCCCTGCATGCATGTGCTTACAGAGGCCAGAGAGGATGCTTATGAGCTGCTTCATGGGCCCTGGGAACCAAACCTGTGTCCTGTACAAGAGCTGTCTAATGTTCTTAGCCCTTTAGCCTTCTTTCCAGCGCCTCACAGCTCATTTCTTTAATGAGCAAGATGACCTTGGGGTTCAAAGTGAAAAGATGGATTGGTGTTCCTGTTGTGGAGTTGTTCCTGATTTCCAGTTTAGCTACAGAAAAGGTTTAGTGTGAGAGCTAAGAGCATTGTCCTCCTAAGCAGCGTATCAAGAGAACAGAGGGGTCTGAGCCAAGAGGAAGGCTCTCACACCAAGCAGTTCTCCCAAAATGAGCTTTCTTTTTAACCACAAATGCATCAAATGCACAGGGCATGAAGGATTTTGTTTTCTGAGTGAGACATGGTGCAACTGCACTTCATCCTGAGAGCACTTAAGTGCTTGGCACAGTGAATGAATGAATGAGTGAGTGAGTGAATGAATGAATGAATGAATGAAGGCAAAAATCTCTGAGGACACGTCAAGGTAAGTAGAGCATCTACGAATTGGCGTGTGACAAGCCTCTTCAAGCTAACGTCAGGCTTTTTGCTGCTGTTCTTTTTACTTCTTTTGTAGAAATCACAGATGCTGTCTTTTGCATCCTTGCTTTCTGCTGTCTTCAGCTACCTGTTTTCTCTGGTTATCTTGACAGCCACAAAGATATCACCCAGCTGTGTGGCCCAGGGTTTTATTGTTCCTGGGTTGTGTGCAATTACTTTTTAGCAGACTGAGCAGGTTTAGGGTCACAGGAGATGTGTGGCTTCCTCTGGGGCCCTCACTGGCCTCTTACCAGATTGGCCTTTGAGGCTGGAGACTGCCTGGAGGGGAACAAGCCTAGAGCCCTCAACCAGTATTCCAGTGGGTGAGGAGCAGGTAGGGGGAGGGAGGGAGGGAGGGAGAGAGGGAGGGAGGGAGGGAGGGAGACTTCCAGGGGCTGAGGCAAGCACAATGTTTTCAGTCTTCTGTCTGGACAGTTAGATGCCACAGTTCTGTCTAAGTCATTCAGCTTTTGATCATTCATAGAGATGGGTATGAGCATCATCTGGTACAATTTCAGTCCACAGTTTGTCCTTAGTTCCATTTCTCCCTTAAGTGGAACATTCTCTAAGGACTCTATCAGACTGCCTAAAGTTGTGAAATGTGCTTTCTTTTTCTCATTTGAGTTTTTTCTCCTTTGTATTGCAAAAAGGCAGACTATGGACTGAAGAGGAAATGGGAACCTCACTGACCTAAAGATGGGCTGATAACCCACTCTTGTGTAAGGAAGGAGGGCTACCTTTCCTTCGGAGGAGGCTCAGCAGCATCCATGTGCATTTGAGCAATAGGATACGTGCTTTTTCCTCTTCATGTCTCTGTTTTGGGAAATACTGTATTTGATACAAAGCTATTCATATGGAAGTAACTTAAACTCAGTAACGATTACACATCAAGGAAAAGCTGGGATTTGAACCAAAAGAAGTGTGAACTGGGAATTTGTGTTTATTCCACTATTCTAAATGATAAAGGTACTAGCCTGTAAGTTTGCTTTTTGTTATTGTTGTTTGTTCGTTTGTTTCTTAAACAGGGTGTCACTATGCAATCCTGGCTATCCTGGAACCCCTTCTATAACCAGGATGGTCTTGAACTCACAGGGATGATGTGAGTCTTGAACTCACACGGATGTCTGTTTCCTGAGCCACCATGCCAGGCCCAGGGCTTGTAAGTTTAGAGTAAATCTTGTCACACACAAGGGACACAAGGGACAGTATACTTAAAGGGGATGGAGATAAGGGTACAAAAGATAAAAATCTGTGTTAAATGGAAAGGGAAATGGGTTAGTGGCCTCGGATACTGACCTCCTGTCCCCAATAACACCTCCGCTGAGTTGTGAGGTGACTTAGCAGCTGTTTTCTCCTGATGAGAACAGAGGCCAAGTCCCATCCCCACCTCTTGTGTTCGGTGCTGATTATCTAAAAGGGGAGACTTTGAAGGCCACATCTGTGTGCACTCAGGCTACTGATGACATCCTGTGCATTCATCCCAACAGCAGAGGAGCCTTGGGGACTTGGGACGTTTCTTCTGACTTCTCCTCCCTTGTCTCTCACCACCCCTGAGTACTCTTCCTGCCTTGCTGTGTCCACAGACCTTCTGACTGTGGCTTTTCCTGTGGAGGAAGTCAAATAACACCATCTGATGCACATCTCCAGACTCTGAGCCTCTTAATGCCAGCTATTCCTTTGTGGGCTGTAGGCCTGGCTGCCTCCCCAGCATGGTTGAGGGAAAGTCAAAAATGATGTATCTGGCATTTTTAGATGCTAGCCTGGTAGTAGGAATCTAGGAATCTTCTGATTCCTTGCTATCAAACACAATGAAAAGAAGAATGTGCCCCTGCTTCAAAATCTTAGTTTAAGTACTGGAATATTCCTAGTAGAGAATTTTAAACTTAGGTTTAATTTTTAAAAATTTATCACCTCACGTTTGTGTGTACACACACAAGTATGGAGGTCAGAGATCAACTTTGTGGAGTTGGTCATTTCCTACTACATCTCTCTAGGTTCCTGGTGGAATTTAAGTTGCCAAGCTTGTAAGGCAAGCACCTTTACAGACGAGCCATCTCCCTGGCCCTGCATCTGAGTTTCCTGTTTGTTTGTTTCTCTGTTTAGGCCCTGCATTTGAGTTTCCTATTTACTTACTTACCTACTTACTTACTTAGTTACTTACTTATGTGCGTTGGTGTTTTGCCTGCATGTATGTCTGTTTGAGATTGTCACATTCCCAAGAGCTAGAGCTACAAATAGTTGTGAGCCACCGTGTGGGTGCTGAGAATTGAACCCAGGTCCTCTGGAAGAACAGTCAGTGCTCTTAGCCTCTGAGCCATCTCTCCAGCCCCGCATTTGAGTTTTTAAAACTATGAGTGCATTTTCTTGACTCTCAGTTATTGAAAAGCTGAGAGATTACCTTAATGTCCATCCAAGTCCTTAAACTATGCAGGTGAGCACTTTGCAACATAATGCATATTTGCATAAGAGTGACTGCGCCCTTCTGTCTCCCTCCACATTCTTAGGTCTTTTCAAACAGCTACTCAGCAACTTAGTTTTTATGTGTGTATACATGCATATGAAGGTATGTGCCAGGGTGCCAGGACAACGTGGAGGAGCTGGTTCCCACCTCCACCTTGTTGAGGTATTCTTCTGGGCACTGTCCCCACCTGTCCTGGAGAACTGTGATTATAGATACTTGTCACCATGTCAGACTTTTTATCTGGGTTGCAGGAGTCACTTGCACTTTGACCCCCTGTGCCATGTCTAGGCCCTCTTGGGCTTTTTTAATTGGGCAGGGCCATCAGACAGGGGGCCCCATTGCCTGGCTGTGGAGGGCAGAGTATGGTTAGAATGCAGCCTTCACTATAGGCTAATTGTGGAATTTGGCACTGATGACTTATTTTTCTTAGTCGTGGCTTAGTGAGATAGCAACTCTTATAAAAGAAAACATTGAATTGGGGTTGGCTTACAGTTCCAGAGGTTTAGTCCATTGTCACCATGGCCGGGAGAATAGCAGCACACAGGCAGACGCGGTGCGGGAGAATAGCTGAGACTTCTACACCTGGATTCACAGGCAGCAAGAAGAGAAAAGCCACAGGACCTGACTTGGGCTTTTGAAATCCACAAAGTGACACACTTTCTCCAAAGCGACAGCTTCTAATCCTTTCAGATAATGCCACTCTCTGGTAACCAAGCATTCAATTCCATGAGCCCGTTGGGGCTATTCTTATTCAAGCCACCATAAGTGGGAAATTTGAGGCAAGTAGCTGTGGAACAAGCTTTCAATGTTGGGACAGGGTTGTTCCTCAGTGACAGTGCTTTCCTAGTCTGAATGAGATTTAATAACTAGCAATGTGCAAAAAATGAGAAAGAAGAAAAGACAAAAGAAATACTCATTGTTTGCAAAGTCGATTTGACCCACACAGTTAGGGTCTTGTGTTTTATGGGAACTGTGTTTGGAAATGACTCCATGCACCTCAAGCTTGAAGATCAGTGCAGGGAGGGAGCTGGAGGGAGCTGTTAGCAGGGAAGAATTTCACACTGAGACCAGAAATTGCTGCAGTCTCAGAAGGATGAGGGAGCCCTGTTTTCTGTGTCCTTGAGGTCTCATCTATGGCAAGGATCCTGATAGATGGCATTCTTCTGGAGTAGGGAGGGTCAGAGAGATGATGCTCTGACAAGAATGGAGCAGCCTAGGAAAGGAAGAAGTGGACTTTGGAGAAGAACGTCAGTGGATATAAGGAGAGGAAAGCCAGCTTGTGCTAGCTGAGCCTTGAATGCCAGCAGAAAGTGTGGATCCATAGATCTTGGCCATGGTATGGAATCATACTAAAGGCAAACTTTCAGAATCAGCTTTCAGTGGTATGTGGGAGGAATAATGAAACTGGCTTGGAGACAGCCCTCGTGTCCAGACAGACCAGCAGCGATGAGGTCCAGGGTGGCAGCTATGGTCTGGGACGTAGCCAGCAATACATAATGGACATACCAGACATTAGGGAGGAAGACGAGAACAGTAACAGACTGGAGGAGAACAGAGGTACAGAAAGGGCTGTCACAGGTTCAGCAGAAAAGATGTAAAACTGGACTGGTGGCCACGCCTTTAATCCCAGCACTTGGGAGGCAGAGGCAGGCGGATCTCAGTGAACTCAAGGCTAGCCTGGTCTACATGGTGAGTTCTAGGACACACAGGGCCACCACCCACCCACCCACTCAAAAAACGAAAAGACCTGGTCTGGGGTTTCATTCTGTTTTTCAGCCTGTACAAGGTCCTTCAGCAAGTCACCAAGTAGTCCGTGGTGCTTGGAAACATTTCGAGACTAGAGAGCTGGGAAATGGGGGCTGGGAGACAGCTGAGTTGGTGATGCTCTACTGGCTGTGCAAGCAGGAGGACCTGAGTTCAGATCCCCTACAGACACAGACAGCCAAGCATTGTCTGTAACAGGTCCAGTCCGTCTATTCAG
The DNA here is from genome assembly GCA_004026605.1 of Ondatra zibethicus. NCBI lineage: Eukaryota > Metazoa > Chordata > Mammalia > Rodentia > Cricetidae > Ondatra > Ondatra zibethicus. The sequence continues at coordinate 139,824 of PVIU01001592.1, read as the reverse complement.
CTAGTGGGCTCAGCGAGTGATGTGTCTGAACATGGAGGGGAGATCCCCAACATCAACCTCTGACCTTCACACGCACGTGCGCATACACACACATGCACGTGTACACCCCCAACATACACGCACAAACATCCACAGACGCCACACACACAGTCACACACATAAAAATGAAAGGAAAAAAGATGGAATGTGAAAGTACCATTCGTGGTAATAACGAGAAGCCATGGTGTCAGCCCTTGTGGTCTGTTGATGGGGATGGCTTGGGTTGGGGTGCATTGGGTCCGGAGCCTGTTCGACAGTGTTTGGAAGCATCTCTTTGCAGCCTCTCAGGCCGGCTCTCCCATAGCCTTACTGCAACCTCACTTTGCATTCTCATCTCATCTCATCTTTGGCTTAGCAGGGCTGCTCTTTCTCTGTCCTCCCAGTTCCCTTATCTGTGGTTTTCCAGGGGTACCCATAAGCATGTCTTTGTGGAAGGGTAAAGCTGAGCCTTGCTTGTTCTGGGTCTATGGGATGGACCTTTGAACCAGGGCTGATTTTTGAGAGTATGGGGCAAATAGCAGGCATTGCCCTGCCAATTCTTACACCAAAGAAGTATTTTTGCACAAATGGAGTATGCAATGGCTTGGTTTTATGAGCCTTTATTGGCATTGCTCCTAGGTCAGTGATGCTGCTTAGCCGGCACCAAGATGCTGAAGACTGAGCAGGTGTGGTAAGGACAGGAAATACAGTGTGAGAGAAACTATGGCCCAAATGTGCTGGGAGAGTGGTGAGCGAGCCTGTATTTTATGTCCCTTTGTTTTTCTCCTACTCTGTTTCTTTGCTCCTTCCTTTTTCTGTTTTCAGATATTTCAATGGAACCGGAACTCTCTCCTTTGCAAAAGCATGCTAAATATAAAATGTGTGAGAAGTGTTACTGTTTGAAGACCCGGTCCTTTCCCCAACTACTCCATGAAACATCCGTGTTTTCTTCTAGTTAGTAACAGCATTTTCATGTCCTGTAAGCTAGTAGAGAGCAAGTAGTTTCTCTCATGTCTATTTTTTCCATTATTTTTTTTTATCAAGAATCAGCTTTCATTTCTCTTTTCAGGTAGTCTTTCTCATTGTTTTTAGCTTCTATCTTAAATAATACCCTTTCCTAGGTTTTAAAAATTATCTTGTCTTTTATAATTTCTTTAAATGAGTTTAATTTTTAAAAAGCTTTAATTTTGCATATATGACTGTTTTTCCTGCATGTATATATTTGGAACATGTGTTTGCCCAGTTCCCATGGAGACAAGAAGAGGATGTTGGATCCCCGGAATTGGAACTACAGGTGGTTGTGAGCCAATATGTGGGTGCTCAGAACACCAGATCCTCTACATGAGCAACAAATGCTCTTATCCACTGAGCCATCTCCCCAGGCCCACGTTTAATTTTTATTTGTTTATTTTTTTTATTGTGTGCATGTGTACATGTACCATGGTGTAACATGCAGAGGTCAGAAAACAAATTGCACGAGTCAGTTTTCTCCTTCTGCCATGTGTCATCTGTGGATCAAACTCAGGTGGTCAGTTTTGGCACCAGGCACCTTTTCCCACTGATCCCTCTCACCAGCCCCAAATGAGTTTAAATTTAATATTTCTCTGTGTAGCCCTGACTAGCCTGGGATTTGCTTTGTAGCCCAGGCTGGCTTCAAACTTGTAGCAATCCTTATGCTGCTGCCTGCTGCGTGCTAAGATGATAGGTATGCCCTACCATTCCCAGAGTCAGTCTGGGTTTTGACAGGAGAGTTTGCATGTTAACATTAAGCATACCATCATCACTTCATTTTAATTTATCTAAAACCTGTTTGTTCATCTCTGATCACATATGGCTCATGCTAGGTAAAACCTGACAGGCATTTGAGTTTAGTGCTGTTGGCAAGTATATTTGACATGGTGGCAAGCGACTCTAGGTCAGATGACTTAGACACCTAGAGGCCCATGAGAACTGGATCCTATGCACAGAATAACAGACTGCACGCATGCAGCCTGGAGTTAAGAGATCCGTCAGTCAGGGTTCTGCGGAGCCAGAGGAGAAATAGCAAAATGCTCTCTCATCGGGAGAGCTCAGCCATTGCACTTTAAGCCTTCCGCTGATTGAATTATGGAGGTCAATCTGCTCTCCTCACACCCTAATGACTGATGGGAGTCACATCTCAGACATTCCTTCACGGCAAAACCGAGGTGGGTGTTTCATGGAACACCTGGGCACCTCGGCTTAGCCAAGTGGCAACACAGAATTAACTGTCCCCCAGTACCTTTAAGCAATAGTAAAATGAGAATGTGTGATTTTGAAGAGAAATCAATGGCATCCCGCAACAACCTGAGGATCAGGGTCAGCTGGGGTGAAGGATTACCAGGATGGCCTCCACCATCTCCCTCAGAAGTTCAAATACTGTTTTTCTTCTGATGACACCGAAGTATGATTTCCAGTTACTGAATACGTCCTTGCTTCTTTTAGTGGCCATCAGCTTTTCTTTGGATGAGGTTGCAGTGATTTCTAGAGAGAGTGGGGTTTGTTTCATTAGACCTTATCTTCATCCTTGCTATCTGCCGGCCCTGAGGTTATGAGGGCTGAGCCCTGAGTTAGGGTGTATCAGCGCTGCTCTGCTGCCCATGCTGACTTGCGTACAGCCCGGAACTAGAGCGATGCCTTCCCTCTGACAAGCCAGTGTTGCTGATGCTACTTCCATCTTAGACTTCCCATGGACGGACCATCCCAGAACCCCAGGCATCTCTTCACTCGGGATATCAGGAGAATCCACAAAACTTCTGTTTGCCCTTTGCAATCTAATAAGGATTTTGAAGTTAGTTACGGAAGAACTCCACTTGGCCTGGCTGAATTTAGTGAGGATTTTCACATCCCCTGTTTGGAGTGGGTTTACTAAGCTAGGGGTAATGCTACCTGTAGTTAAACATGGGTATTCTGGGGTCAAATCTTGGGCCCTCCCAGATTTATATTGAGAGTCCAACCCCTTGTTTCTGGGGCAGACCCACCCAACCCAATCTCTTTGAGCCCATCTACACTTATGATGGGAATAGTGGTCCTTCTCACATCACACTGGAGCTGGGAAGCTCACAGGAGGTAAGGATAGATTATTTAACAGAGGAAGTATTCGCTGAAGTACCTTTCCCTGAATGACAGTTTCTAAGGCGTATGTAAGAAACCCCTTCTAGCAGATCACGCGTACCCTGACTTTTCAGAGGCTTTATTTCTGAGAGCACTTCGGTTACAGCATAGACTTGTTGAAACAAACTCAAGAGTGTGATTTGCTCTCCTGAATCAATTATAGATGACTGTGCTGCCGCTAAATTTAGAAACAAAACAGTCTATTGCATTAGTTATTTTTCTCCTAATTACTGCGGAGGACCTGGTATAAGAACCCACGTAGAGATTTATTTGGGTTCGTGGTTTGAAGCCAACTTTATCGTGGCGGAGAAGGCATGCATGCTGGGGCAGCTATGGTGTGGAAACTCGAGGCTGCTTCCTGGTGTTCCGGCCGACCAAGGAGGAAGAAAGGGGAAGGAGTACGGAGAGCGGCTGAAGCATTACTCTTAGTGCCAGGGATCTCCCGGCCCCACCAGTTACCAACTTTTCCAGCTTGGCCCTACCTCCTGAAGGTGCCTGGACCTCAAAACAGCGCCACCTGCTGGAGACTAACCATTCAAACACACAAGCCTTTAAGAGACATTTTACGTTACAAACCTTTACTTTTTTTTTTTTTTTTTTTGGTACCTAAACTTGGTTATTGGTTTAGATCATGATACTATTAAAGTGGTAGGCAGCTCTGGGCTTTTCTCATTTGGGGACTCTAAGAGAAGTCCTTATTGGTCGGGCTACCTCTAATCAGGTCTTGGCATCTGTGCCAGCCTTCATGTGTGGACCTTATTGCTAAGATTGCTGGCGCATGAAACTAAATCAGCCAAGGTTCCCACATCCAGTAATGATGTCATCTCTAGCATTTACCTCTGCTTGCCTGCCTGTGAATGGGTTAATCCTGGCTTTTGCCTCCAACTTATTTTTGTAATTATCCCTTGTGCCTTTCACATGCTGATTTTTTTTTTTTTTGAATCTCTTTTCCAAGCTTGACGTGAGTAAGCAAAAGCTGAGATACTGTCATTTCCTAAATAAGCCAAAGGGAAGATTTGGGCCATTATAGGCACTCTGCCTGCTGAATCTACATTCACATGCTCCTCTCTAATGGAACCTCGAGGAATAACTGTAATTGAATAGTGCCTCCACTCCATCTGTAGATTCCACCAAATCAAACCCAGATCTGGTTCTTTCTTGATTTTGTTTGTCTCACGTTGTGTTTGTGCCCCATTGGGTAAAGCACAAGCGTGGGTTTCATCTGGATGCATTTTCAACGCACAGAGGCAGTAATTGACTCTCTGACAATAGTCTTGCCTCCCAGGAGTATTCCAACCCAAGCTGTCATATTAAACCCGGCTAGTTCGTGGTTCCCTTCAAAGGCAATGTCCCATCTGTTGATTGTGCACTGGGGCAATGCAGAACTCAGAATTTTCAGTGGATGGGATCCAAAACCGTTTCTGTTCTTTAACAGAAAGAGCCGTTCTGAGTTTTGTAGCAAGTGCTCTGCTCTCTGCAGAAGACAGCATGAGTGTGTCCTGATGTAAAGGCTGACACTTGCTCTCTGGCCTTTGAGGGCAGCTGCTGCTGAGCCTGGTGCAGTTCGCTGCGGGATGCTAGGGAGTTAGGGCAGGCACTGCTGTATCCAGCACCGTGGTATTGTGTCTGATCCCATCAGTCTCATGGAAGCCCTTTATGCTGTGGCTCCTGACAGCCAATGGTTCGTGAACTCCTGTGGGTTTGAACCAAGTCCACGCAAACCTTTCTGGCTCCTGGAGCTCACCAATTTTAAAACTGGAAAACATAGAGTTTCTGCACCACATTTGGTAGTGGGAAGAAAGAATGATGAATTTGGCATTTTTAAAAAAGATTTATTTATTTGTTATGTATACAACATTCTATGTATGCCTGCAGGCTAGAAGAGGACACCAGATCTCATTTCGGATGGTTGTGAGCCACCATGTGGCTGCTGGGAATTGAACTCAGGACCTCTGGAAGAGCAGTAAGTGCTCTTAACCTCTGAGCCATCTCTCCAGCCCTGAATTCAGCATTATAACCAAGAGGGTTTGGGGGGCAAATTGACCAAAAATGTGTCCAAATCTTTTGGTAGCCAGAAAAGATTCCATTTAAAAAAAAAATGAGATGGTAGAGAGATGGTTTAATGGTTAGGAGCATTTTCTGATCTTAGGACCAGTTCCTGACACCCACATGGTGGCTCACAGCTGTCTTTATCTCCAGTTCCAAGGGATCTGATACTGGTTTCTGGCTTCTGCAGGCTATGACTACACACACGGGACACATAGACAGAGAAGCTAGCAAAGAACGTATACACAGATTAAAAATAACTCTTTTTAAAATGTGAGCTAGGGAAAACTGCAGAAGCGCATAAAAGCTTGAGTGTCTTTTATAGCGGAGCGTCCCCCTCCAAACCCCCAAAGAGATGCTCAGCGCTGGTCAGGTTACCTCCATAAACCTGGGGGGCATGCACATGCATGCCAGGAAAGGGTTAAACTTTTCCCTGCACGTCCTCCTACCCCCTCTGTAGCCACAGGCCACTGGTGCACAGGCACACACAGACACAGACAGTCAGGTAAGGAACCTGTTTTGCAAGTTTTCCTGGTTAAAAGTAGGTAGGGGGTTGGTGGGGGAGCCGAGCTGGGAAAGCCTTAGAAGTGTGAATTGAAGATTTTTAAGAACCTGAGTTTTCAAAGTAACTTTGCCCGGCAGGGAAGGGAGAGGCACACATGTGCCACTGTGATCCCCCCCCCCCACTGATTAAGTGCATTGTTAGACAGGGAGGGGCAGATTAACGAATGCCTATAATTTTGATCATTGTTTTCTGCAAAACAGCTCAGGCTTTGAAAATGAAGCCGCCGTTCTCGGCTTCGTTGCTGCCAACAGCACAAATTACAGCGTGCAAAGATCCCAAGCCCCTCTGAAAAGGTTTCATTAATGAACAATTTCGGATGATTGTTTAAGTCTTTACTTGACAGGTAACGTTGGCATGTAGGCAGGTGGGGTTAGGGTTTCCATGGAGATTTATGATGTCATGCTTGAAAGAGCATGTCAAGACAGCCAGTTTAACAAGTAGTTGCTCAGAAAGTCCTATAGGCTACAAGTAGGCTTTATGCAAATGAGGAGAGTTTCACTGGGAAAAACTGCAAAAGAAAACAGCAGAGACATGGAGGGGGGCTTACCTGGCAGCTGCGAAGGAGGATGACCCGGCAGTCCATTGGAAGCGGAAAGTTCCAGAAGATGAACTAGAATTCCTTCTTTCACTGTCACCTCACCTGTGGAGTGCTTGGGACAGGTAAATCCATGGCTTTTCCTTTGTTTGTTCTTTTCTCCCAGTTATTGCTAAAAGATATTTGGAAACACTGTGGTCTGCTCTAAGCATTGTTCTCTTGGCAGGAAGAGTGGAGTCTATAAGCTTGGCTTTCCCACACAGGGTGTTCCAGCTCCAGGCCTGTTTTAAGGGCTTTTTGTTGTTGTTGTTGAATGAACTGAGATTTTTGAATAGAGCTGAAAAACAAGTGATGTATTATACATTATGCTGATTGCACCAGTGCACAGTGCTGTAAGAGCCACAGATAAGGACTTGCAGGGTGGCTGAGAACGGAGATACTACATGCGTTTGTTGACCATTTCCAGATGCCCTGTGTGTGGTGGTGGGGGCAGGGGCGTGCGTGCACGCGTGTGTGCGTCTTAAGCTAAGACTCGTGTAGTTCCGGATTTTAATTTTGTAAAATATGAAAAATAAAATCCTGGGAACATCCCAGAAATAATACAGGAATCATTTACAAACGGCACTTTTGTTCGTGAGTGCGCCTGCATGATTTTTCATAAACACATTTTCTAGGACTAGAAAAGAATAACCATGCTGGAGTTCTTAGTTTGTGGTCTTTTAAGAAAATAGTTGTGAACAGCAAGAGGACAGATGAAGGTTCCGTGGGAGAAGAGAGAAATGATGGTGGTTCAAAAGCTTGCTTCTGAGTGGTCACTTCGGCGGGGGGTGGAGGGGCAGGTGGACAGCCCAGTAAGCCCTTGCATGTAAGCCCCTCAGGGGGTCAGAATCAGGAGTCAACCAAAAGCGCCTCTTCCCTGGATGTTTGTTAACTGTTCTGTGAGTAGTTAGGCACTGTGTCTTCAAGGAAACACAGAGAAAACTCATTTGTCTCTTTCCTGTAAAGCATGGATCAAAGCCCGGGCTCAAGCTACCTGGGACATGGGAACTTGGAACTTTTGAGACAAAAAAACTACTTAAAAGCTAGCTTTAAAATGTTTGGAATATGTAAACCCGGAATCTGAAATCATGCAGTCTGAGAATGTGGATTAGCACCAGAATTGGCATTCAGTGAAATGTTGTTTTCAGTTAGTGCAGAGGGTGACAAAGGAGTCCTGGTTTCCTCACTCACTAGCTCTGTGACTTGGACAAAGTAAATTCATACCCTTAAGCCTCCATTTTCACCTCGCACAGTGAGGGTGGTGGTTACGGTGCTGTGGAACAACTCTAAGCTTCAATGCCTCACACATGATTGGTCGTTTTTACTTAGAGGCACAAGGTTACAAAGAGTGTGATTGCAAAGAGTTGTTTCTCCCTCCTCTTTTCTATACTTCTCTTCTTGTTATTACAACAGCCAAGTAAAGACTTGTAGAAGAGCAATCTATGACTCAGGAGATGAAGGAAGAGAATATAATACATTTCTGTAGATCCAGTATTGTTCTTGTGTTACAGATATAGAGAACATGTTTGTCAAAGGAACAAGGATATATATGTGTGTGTGTGTGTATGTGTGTGTGTATATATATGTATATATGTGTGTGTGTATATATGTGTGTGTGTGTGTGTGTGTGTGTGTGTATAATTAATAGTGCTTGTGCTACTTGTAGAGAACTGACTGCAGTCGCACGAATTAACTTTTTACTGATAACATGCTCAACGGAGCCCAGGTTACTGCAAACACTCATATTTTGAAATTGCATCCACCTCACACTTTCTGGGCCCACAAGAAGAATCTTGTAACTGTTGGTTCCACATGGTACAGGAGTTCCAGGCAGTGACTCTTTGCTAGCTTTTTATTCTAGAGTTTGTCATCTCCTCTCTTGTCTCTATTCCACATGTTTGAGCAGCTCATAATTATTCTGCATTGTTTGAGTGCAAGAGACAATCTGTTTTTTATTGTGTTATTTTTAGCAGTGGTACTTTTTATTATTTGTTGTTGTTTGTTTGAGGCATAACCTTGCACATAGCCCCCACTATCCTTGAGCTCACTATGTAGCCTTCTTAGCTGGTCTCCATCTCATGAACCATCTCTTGGGTGCTAGAATTACAGGCATGTGCAGCACCTGGCTCTTGAGTAACAACAGCGTCTATAGTCCAGGGAAAAAGTCTGGTAGTTCTGGGTTTCCTAAGCACCTTCAAAGTTCCCAGTTTTCAGAGCTGCCGAGATCTGATGCTGTGGGAGAGGCTCTTAGCAGGAGCTTGGATGGGCCCTGGGAGTTGGTTCTAGAGTCGCTCGCTTTGACACCTGAGCTACTGCAGCTCTGAATGAGCGCACTGGTAGATTAAAGCCAGCGGTCAGGTAAATTCTGCTTGCTGGCTGACTCCAGCTTCCAGTCCCATGTGGGGACCTGAGGAAAGTCTCTCTCTGGTTATTTTATCTCAAGAGACAATCTACAAGTCCAAAAGTAAATCTTCATTTCATAAGAGAGCTATGCCAGCTGGGAGGTTTCACCCAGGGTAGAGAGTTCACCTAGCATGAAATCTACCAGCAACAGGGAGCCAAAGCCTCACCTAGATTTAGAGTCGCTAATGAATATTTGTTTTCTTTTTACCTGGCAGACCTCACAGTCGCTCTGCTCTCTGTTACACTTGTTTTTGAGATTGAAGTTGTGTTGGATAAGTAAACAGCGATTGCATACTGCAGGCTGGAATGTGGCAGCATTTGGTGGAAGGTTCAAAGTCAGAGAGGGTAGAGTTTAGGCACCTGGGATCAAATCCTGCCCCCGTCACTTACCTGAAGCACAAGCTTTCAGGTGGAGGGCGTTCATTTGCTAGTCAGATAGAGCAACTGAATTTTACCTTCCTTTACCATCTTGTGGATTGAACTCACGCCCTCCCTCATGCTAGGCAAGCGCGGTATCACTGACTGAGGTCCCCAGCCTGAGGTCTTACATTTTAAAAGCTTCTTAGTAAAGGAGTTAGTGGTCCTGCGTATTGCATTATTGCCCTATAAATCTTTTATTTATTTATTTTTAAAAAAGGAATGTACTGGAATGCCTAAAAAGCATAACAGGGAGTTCTTCGCAGCTCACTGTGGAGGAGGTGGAAGAGACTGTTCTGTGTGGGAGGACAACGCTATTCTAGACGCTGATTACGGGTGTTATTTACTGCTGAACTTCATCAGAAGCACCCCAGTGTACAGCGCGTGTGTGTGTACACCCCTGTGCACGCATTTGTTGGCTGTTGAGCCTGAGCCTCATCTGCGCTGAGCGGGCTGTCTACCACTGTGCAGCCCAGCCAGTCCCAAACATCTGTGTTCTGAAGCTATTGAAGAGTAATTTCTGCATTGTTTAAAAACTGTCTTATTTATTTTTGAGACAGGGTCTATCTCTGTAGCCCAGGCTGGTCTCACACTCATGATCTTCTTACATGTTGGGATTACAGGCACATATCACCACGCCTGGTTTCTCCAAAACCTCTTTGTTTCAGAGGCACTCATCACGAGAAAGCCCTCTCATGACAGGTGACCTGGCCATGGCTTGTCCTCCTGGCAGGTGGCCACTGACAGCACAGTTGGGGTAGAGGAAGCAGTAAGATGTGCTCACCTGAGCATCATTAAACTGTGCTCTTAATTTCTTCAACTGCTCTACAGGATGCAAACCTTCCAGAGGGGACCAAAGTTGGGGTATGTATTTATTGTACATTGTAAAGCATAAGGCCTGTGAGTTTTGGATCACTTCTTGTTTTAATGTGAATTTCCCAATATGTCTTTACAAAATCAATTGCCTTTTTCATAAACTTCCTGACTTTTACATTTAACCTATAACATTGGAGGAGAGGAAATATAGAGGACTGGATTTTCATTTTTCTCCTTGATAGAGATGTAAGATTGAAGTAAGCATATCTTTTTTCTTTTTCTCCTCTTCTGCTCCTTCTGCTCCCCTCTTTCTCCTTCTCCTTTTTTTTTTTTTTTTTTTTTTGGCATTCTGTAAATGGGACCTAGGTCTCAAACATCCTAGGCAAGTTTACCCCACTGAGCCTTTCTGTAGTTTGCAGGCCAGTGCTATGAGATATTTAATCTCTTCCCTTGCTGTTTATAACCAGAGGAATAAATCCTTCTTGGTTTATGACAACTGTGTGGCCTCAGAAAACTGGAGACCTTTGGAACTGTGGGCTGTGGTAGGGAGAATAAATTCAAGGCAATCTTAGTAGTAACAAAGCAAGAATCCTGGACGGGCTTTTTCATGATGTTTCTGCTGTGTTTGCTTCGGAAAAGAGACTAAATACACAAGAGAATGAGAGTTGAGATTCCTGACTGTGTGACCAGTAAGAACAAATGTAAAATGTTACCACATAGAGAAATCCGCATACCAAGCTCTCCCAGAAAGAAGTGCACAGCTCAGTTTATGGGACCTGTGAGTTCTGTTAGGCCAGAGTCCAGCAGCTGTTAGGATCTAAGGCTCTTTTCTGCGTTCATCGTGGTGGTACATCGCGTGACTTCACCATCGCATAGTTATTGTACCTCCCATTCCTGCTTGGTCCTAATTAAGGGACAGATGTGATACCGTGCCTCTCACCCTCAGTTCCTTTAAGGTTAACAAATGCAGGTAGTCACATTGACTCCATTAAACTTACAGCAGCAGGCTTCCTTGGGATTGTGAGCCCTGCTCCCCAGACTGTTGACCCTGCCCTGTTTCCTGCTTAGATCACACAGGATGGAAAAAGCGAAGATCTTATTGGGGATGTCTGTACTGAGCATCCATGTGGTACTGTGGATCCTTCAGAGAAAACTCACTTTGACCATTCTCTTGCTGCTCAGCAGTGAAGCAGGCTGCTTCGTTAACTGAATCTGGAGTAGCCAGAAATCTGCCCGGGATACTCCCATGGCCATCTTTTCTCTTAGATGCTGAAATGTTGTGAATACCACTCAGGGCATCAGGAGGCCATCACATCCCATTTTCTGTATAGTCGTTAGTAAACACAGCTTAGCTGTGGTTTGGGTTTCCATTCTACGGGAGAAAATTGGTTGTGTAATTGTCTCTTTGAATTTTGCATGAAGGAAGTTGCGTGGATTCCCTTCTCCAGTGGTGTTAGTGTTTAATCCCTTTCTTATATTAAGTTTTATGACTGTTGAAGAAACTGCCTCAACTGACTTCCTAACGAAAGACAATTTTCAGTCTCTTCTTTGTGCAGTGTATGTGTGTCCATGTATGTATGTCGTGTGTGTGTATGCATGCATGTGTGTGTATGTGTCCAGGTGTGTTTGAGTGTGTGTATCCATGTGTCAATGACTGTGTATGCATGGATGTGTATGTTGCTTTGAGTGAGAGTGTATGTGGTATGTAGCATAAAGTGTCTTAGAACAATTCTGTTTTAATAGCAATTATGGGAGTGGTCCCATATCTTGATGTGGCCCTTTTAAAATCACGTTTAGGTTTCTGCCTTTTTGTGTCCCTGTTGTGAGAACTACTGCAGTGACCCTCCTTGTATCTATAAACGCAATAGCACATCTAAAGGACAAATTGCTGGAAGTCAAATCAGATTGCTGGTGTTAAAGGATGTCACCCAAAGATATTTAAGAAACACTGGTTGGTACTGTGGATAGGCATGCCACGAGGAATGTTACATCACTTTCATAGGATCCAGGTTCTGGGTCCATAGCAAATGACAGAAACCCTAGATGTAGATATGAACACATGGCCAAGCACATGACTAAATAAGCAGTGCACAATGCTAGAATTATATTAGAAAAAGTGGGCCACATTTTTATTGAAAAAGCATGTAACCAGGTGGTAGTTTTACATGCTTTTAGTCCCAGCACTTAGGAGGCAGAGGCAGGTGGATCTCTGTGAGTCCAAGACCAGTTTGAGGACAGCCAGGGCAACAAAGAGAAACCCTGTCTCGAAAAACCAAAAAAGAAAAAGAATATGCAATTTCTGTGTACTCACCTACAAATATCTAGACTAATATCCAACAAATCAAAAAGAGGGACCAGCAGGATAGCAAAAATTGAAGTTTTATTTTTTGATTTCTTTACTGTTTGGATTTTTGTCACATGCAGGCAACATTGACTTTAAAACCCAAGAATAAAACAAGTTTAAAATAAGAATAGTTGTCCTGGACTCTAGCTTGTGGTCTCATGAAGGAGGACAGCAAACTAGCAGATGAGCTAGGACAATGGCCTCTTGGCTCCAGGCAACCCCTGTTGCTTTTGGAAGGAAGGAGTGCTCTTTTGCTTTCTTCTTCATGGGAACAATCACTTTTTACCTCAGGAGCAGTCTGTCACGTTTACTCAGTCTTGATCCCTCCTTTTTCAACAAATGCTAGTTTGAGTCCTGAGGAAGAGGTGTGTTTGGCTGACACAGTTTTAGGCAGTCTGAACTTTTCAGCGAAAGCAACCAAGGCGTCTTTGTAGAGTGGAGCATCTTCCAGCCTTCACCCAAGGTGCTTGCTCCCTTACCACTCTGGTACCTTAGCAAGATGGATACAGAGAATGTAGGTGTTTTCTTATTTGGGCTTGGTTTTGAGGTGGGGGGGTCTCATTGTGTAGATAAGGTGTAAGAGCTTTGAATTTCATGGCTGATCTTTCTGTCACAGCCTCCCAAGTACTGAGATTATAGGAGTGCACCCCCCACAACCGATTGGTATTTAAGTTTGCATAGGAAGTCTCTAGTTATGCAACAAAAATTCAGGTTCCTAAATGAAGCTCCAACTTTTTTTTTCAGACAGGGTTTCTCTGTGTAGCTCTAGCTGTCCTCAGACTGGTCTTGAACTCACAGATATTGCCGGTCTCTGCCTCCCGAGTGCTGGGATTAAAGGCGTGCGCCACCACCACCTGACTGAAATTTCATTTTAAAACACACATATTGCAATTTGCAAACTGTACTAGAATTTTCCATTCAGAGCAAGAGAAGCCAGTGATAGAAGGCACATCCTCAGAGAGTGTCCTACTCAGAGAAACTCAAAGGAAGCACTACATTGTGTAGCCCCATCACACCGAAGAAAGCTTTGGGCCTGATTTGAAGCTCCAACTCTTTTTAATCCAGGTGTGCAGAATCTGTCCAGCCCTCAGTGGGATTGATTTGTGTGTAGTGTTGCCAAAACAAAGGCTGTCTTCACAGTAACTCTTCACTTTCTCCCTTCTCAGCAACCATTCATGAAACTCCATTGTCCAGAGGCATCACGGTTCTGCATCTATGGCAAACGTATCTCAATACCGTATTTTGCAATTGTGCATAGGCTTGTAGTCAGCTAACCCAGAAAGAATCATGAGAAATAGCTCAGTTTAGAGGACAAAGAGGAAGGTCATGACTGTGAGGTGCAAATCAAGGGAAAGCCATAATTGAAGCAACTTCATTAAAGAGAATATAATTACTATTACCCTGGGAGGAGTTAGGTGATTTCTAAGCCAAACACAGCTTTTATAAATCATTAGAAAAATGGGCCAGGTTTCCCATATTGTGGGATAAATAATGTTATTTTCTTCCTCCAAATATTAAATATCATAGGTATAAAAATAATTTAAAATCATTTATTTTACTGAGGTGGGCACACATGTGACATGGTGGACTTATAGGATTCAAAGGACAGCTTTTGGGGAGTTGTTTATCTTCCACCATATAAAGTCCAGAGATTGAACTTGGGTCTCCGGTCTTGGTCACAAGTGCTTTCGCTTGATGGGTCACTTTGCCATCCCACCACAGCGTTTTTATTGCACATAGACCCACCCCAATCAAGTTTCTTTATGCATTTTAATTCAGTCTAATCCAATCCAATTAAACTTTTCCTGGTATATGTCTAGGGGTCACTGCAGCACATCACTGCATTTCAGAAACATCACTCAATTATGTCTATTATCATTATTATTTTTAAATAAACATCCATGTGTATGAATAGATCCATATAGGGCCCTTGAAATGACAGAGCAGGTGAAGGCTCTTGCCACCAAGCATGCTGACCTGAGCTCACTCCTGGAACCTATATGGTCAGATGAGAACACAATCTGACGGTTGTCCCAACCTCCACATGTGCACTGTGGCCCTTTGCCCTACCCCAGACACGTGCTCACACACAGCACACGCAATTAACCAAATCAGTAAAACATTTTAAAGGGGGACATGTGTAAAAATGGTACTAAGACTGAGAATAAGGGAGAGTCTTGATTCTAAAGGAAAGGAATTGATTTTGATTTTTCAAGACAGGGTTTCTCTGTGTAACAGCTCTGGCTGTCCTGGAACTCACTTTGTAGACCAGGTTGCTTCAAACTCACAGAGATCTGCCTGCCTCTGCCTTGGAGTGCAGGGATTAGAGGTGTGTGCTGCCAGCACCTGACAGGAGTGGGGATTTGAACCTGAGTTTTAACTCCAGCCTGTGGCGTCATTATGGGGTTCCCTAAGGCCTGTGCTGTGAGAAGTGGTTTTGTTGAGGAGGTCAGATTTCAGATGCTGTAGTCAGCCAGAAAGATTGACCTCTGGCCTCCCAGGCCCTAGGTTTTTCTTTGTTTCTCCTCCCATTTCAACAACCAAGGCCTGAGAACTGAAGGAGCGGGAGGAGACACTCGTCTGCCCTGAGGTCAGGCCTGGGGACGGCTTGTGAGGAATGTCAGAAGCGGCTGTGAAGCAACTTTCTTCCCAGCTTACCTGTCCTCTCTGCACAGGCCCTCAGAGCTCACAGAGCATGCTCCTTGCTCAGTGCCCCGCACCCCTCCCCCACTCACGGTTCAGGCTTTCAGTAGGATTTCAGAAGTGCTCACTGGAATGAAAGAGATGAACTAGACAACTTTTGTAGCCAGAAATAAGGCTGGATGGGACCAGCTTGGCCTGGGACGGGGTCTCTAGGAAAGCCTATGCAATGATCTCTGCAAGTTCTCATAAAATACTAAAACTTGGTGGGGCCTGTAGAACAGTGGCTGAGCATGGCAGGACAGCGTGGAGCCTGCGGACATGAGGTCCTGGAGAAACAGAAAACAAACACGAGTCAAAATTAAAATCACTAAAACTTTGTAGAATCAGGTGGTTTTGACCTAAAAATAAAATTTCTTATACCTCAAAGATCAACAACAACAACAACAAAAAAAACAAACCAAAAACATATAAATATATAATAAAGAAAGCTGGGGGCTTAACTTTTCTGTTGGAAAATGTGTTGGAGTCATTAAGACAATGCACAGGTTTTAGGGTTCACACAGAGCTCCTGTGCCACATTTTCCCTGGTTTGGGTGTTGAGTTATTTTCTTTTTGTTGTCTGTTTTAGAAACAGAGTCTCACTATGTAACCTTGGCTCACCTGGAACTCATTCTGTAGACCAGGCTGGTCTCGAACTCATAGAGATCTGCCTGCTTTTGCCTCCCAAGCACTGATACGAAAGGTGTGCACTACTGCGCCATCTTTATGCTAACCACGGTGGCCTATTCTCACACTTAGAAAGTCACGTTTGCCAGGCTTGGGTACTGTCCATTACTTTGGTCATTCACTGAGGGCCAGAAACATGTGACTTAAAGAAGAGGGTCTATTATGTAGAGAATTTCAGATCTTTATAAATGCCACAAGGAAACAGAGGGAGCTAGATGGGAAAAAGTTATCCTAGAAAATTATGAAGCTTGGACTCTTTAGGAAGAAGAACATCCAAGGCAGAGAATCCCCAGGCACAGTGGGACTTCACTGTTGAATAACTCAGGTGACCCGGGCAAGGTGGCTGCAGCTCCTGAGAAGCATTTAGGGCTTTGGAGTGTTTTCTTCCTGAAACGCAAAAGTGATATAGCCA
Source organism: Ondatra zibethicus (assembly GCA_004026605.1). NCBI lineage: Eukaryota > Metazoa > Chordata > Mammalia > Rodentia > Cricetidae > Ondatra > Ondatra zibethicus. The sequence goes on along the minus strand of PVIU01001592.1, from coordinate 123,728 downwards.
GGGAGTGAGAGTCGTAAAGTATTTTAAGCATTTGTACAAACGTTATTGTCTAGAGAGTTGCCTAGGCAGAGGATACTGATTGAGCCTATGTCCTTCTCCATCAGTGCAGCAATCCTCAGGAACACTTTAGAAGTCTAAAACATACCGGAGAGCCCCTAAGCCAGCACTTCACAGAGTTTTGGGGCTCTGCTTGTGATTGGTGCCTCTGGGTCCCATGCCTAGTATTCAAAAGCACAATTCCATATTCTGCCATTGACCCAAAAGGGCAAATGTTATTTCTGTTCTGTTTTTCCTGCTTTGAAACACATTCAGAAAGTGCACTGGGGTTTCTAAAGTGTTTCCTTTTGATCACAAAACAAGGTACCCAGGAGAGCAAGTACCCAGCATGCATAGTGCACAGGGACGTGATGATGTCTGAAACAAGATGCACATCCATAGGTTCCTGGTTGGGGTTGTTCCAATGACCTTTGACTTGTCATCTGCTCTAAATTGCAAACGAGAAGCCAGAATACACATTTCAGAGAGTTTGCTGAAGCTTCTCCTGCAACCTGGCTCAGGCCAGACACTTAATGCACTCTGGGAAGGTTGGCAAAAATACAAAAGAAAACAGCAGCAACAACAGAAACTGGAGTGTAGACTTTTTTTTTTTATTTGTTTTTGTTTTGCTCTGCCATCAAATGCAAGACCTCAACCTGCTAAGCATTTGCTTTGCTCCTAGCCCAGGGCTGTCAACACTGTGAAGTCCCACTGACACCTTCAACACTGGGACTTGTTCAGTTTGGACTTGTTTGTGAAAATTACTGGCATGCTCATGAGGTAGCATTCAATTCCTGCATTTTACAGGCAAGGAAGTGAGCTTTGGAGAGATGACGTGGCCTGGATTAGTCTTGCCTGTAGCAGCCAGAGATGGATCTGAAAGAGGGTTTATACAGCTCTTCAGAGACCAGGACAGTAGCTGGGCGAGGGGGGTGATATATGTCATCCCATCGGAAGCCTAGGGTTGAGGTAGGAAAGTCCTTGGGTGGTCTTCAAACAGTTGGATGTCAGAGTTTGTTCAACTCTTTATATGAACACTTTATGTGGTTATTGCTGAAGCTCCGAGCTGATGAGGCAGTTGGCCCAAACACCAACATTGAAACAGCTGGCAAGTCAGGCTTTGTCATTTGATGCTGATCTACACAAAGTTCTGCCTCCAGTCCCACAGCCTGCACGCATGAACTGCCCCGGCATCTACTGGGGAGCTAGAAATGGCTCCTTCCCACGCAGTTAGCTCCAGTTTTCTTTAATGATTGGTATGTGGGTGGAGCTTATTTGGCCAAGTGAAATGTATGTTAAGAGACACATTCTTGCTGGGATTTTTGGTGTCCACATCCGCATTTAGTAAAACTCCACCCACAGTGCATTTGCATAGCAGTGAGAGAACCAGGATTTTCCATCTGTGAGTGAATCACACTCCCAGTCCTGAGTCTGTCTGTCTGTCTGTCTGTGTGTGGGTTGTGGCAGGCCAGCTAGCTGGAAGAATGGACTAGGGTACAGTCCAGCTGTACTTGGAGAGGGCAGGACTTGTCACTCATGGGCCAGGCCCCTTTCTGCTCAGAGAACCCTAAAGCCTGGCTGATGGCCACAGCTGGACCTGGACATGGAGCCTTCAGCCTGCTCTCCACCGGAGAGGCCAAGGAGGGAAACAGGGCTCACTTATTTCTGCTGTCGGAGGCCCCATGGCGAAGCAGGCAAGAGACAGGTACAGAAGTCGTGTGATTCTAGGGGTTGTCTCCCTTCCCAGGTGTCTGTAAACTGCTGTGTCATGTTTCTGATTCCTGGTCACTCTGTCCTGAGGGTGAGCCAGGAATTGCCAGAGGTCATACGGTCGGTCACTTTTAAATTAAATTGTAGTTCTCAGGCCCACGTTGCTCGTTCTCAGATGTTAAATCTTATTTAATGATAACTAAAGTGCTTTTCTTTATTCTGAAAAAAGACTTCTTATTTTCTATGCAAAGGTAGGAAGCCTTTCTCTTGATTATATTGAAATGTTTCTTCTAACTGAAGTGTAATCATTGCAGCTCACCTTGCTGGACTCTGAATTCATGTCTGTGGGCACCTGGCTTAGAAATGCCAAGTACAAGTTAGAAACTGGGTGCTTAACACTTGGTAGCTCTCGCCTACAAATACCCGTGTTTAGGCTGAAACAAGAGAGTTCAAGGCCTGCCTGTGATACTGACTGACCCTGCCCCGAAAAAGCAAAAATGAAAAGTAAAGAAACAAACCAAAAACCCACCTCCAAACCAGTTTTCTGGGAGTCAAGAGATACACATCTCTTCCTCCTCTTGCCTTGGTTCTGCCTGTATGCCTGCTAGCTCTGTTGTTTTTGGAGGGGTTAGGATGGAACCCACAGCTTCGTGCGGGCTAGGCAAAAAGCTCTAACACTGTGCTGCACCCCAGCCCATGAGTTTCTCAAAGATTACGCAGCTGCTTCTGAACTAGGCTGCCTCACCTCAACAGGAAGATGAAATGGCAGCGTGTTCTGTCTTGTTCCTGCCTGACTTAGAACCCGCATTGATTTGGGCAGGTGTTTTGTAATCCTGAGAGACTGGGCAAGAAAAGCCACAAGGTTCCACTGTACTGGGGAAGGTGATCAGCTGTGTCCTGTGAGGAAACGTTTTGACACAGTGGAGGCAGGGGAGAGACTTTGTAAAAGCCCACATAGGGGAATAGCGCAACTACGAAACAAGAAAGCCTTAAAATGGGGCTCATTCGATGTACATCTGATTTCATGGACCTGTTTTCTGACTGCCAGAATTATGCTCTGGGAAGAAACGTCATAAACTAGAGATAGTTGCCAGGTCTGATACGGGAACAAAGCGAACAGACCAACTGTAGTTCCCACAAGCTGGGTTCGCGTATATGTACACATTGGAACACTCAAATGTTCGGTTCAGACTGCACACTGATGCTGGCAGTATTGAAGTCACTTTCTTGGCCCAGTATACTTTGTTCAGACTTTTTTTTTTTTTTTTTTTTTTTGGCCAAGATGGTCCCAAGCATAAGGAAGTGGGACAAAATGGAGAGTGTTGAGCCTGTGAAGAGAAACTGAACAGGACAGGTGACTCTAAGTAAGGAAGTAGCAGTTACTTATTTGTATGGAAAGGAGGCAAAGGCCCAGGGACTTGGAAAGGCTATAAAGATATTTTTAACCTGGGTGGTGTGTGTGTGTGTGGGGGGGAACACAGGGAATTTCAGAGCATATAAATGAATGGTTTGCACTAAGATGGACTGAGCATTGTAAAGAAGTGTCGCCATGGCACCGGGACCTCATGCCTTCTTGAAGTGCACGCTGCCATCTGACTACCACGTGGCTTGATCTGAGGATGGCTTACTCTGGAACTGGGGTAGTTACTGGGGAAGCAGGTCATTGTGAAGCTCCATTTCTCCCCTCCCCTACACGTACATACTTGCTCTTCTGTTTTCCACTGTGTCAGAGCAGCACAAGGCCCTCCCTGGCCATGTTCTGACTCTTTTCATCTACTAGAGCATAAACCAAAATGAACCTTTCTCTTGCTCTTTGTGCTACCTGGTTAATTCTTCTAAATCTTAATCTGATTATCAACTCAGGTCAAACATATCTCAGAGACTCACAGGACTGGGAAGACTAAAGGTTAACCAGGTCAGCCCCGAAGACTCGAGGAGATTCCTAAGGCCAGGTTGCTCGGGGGTCTAAAGGTTAACCAGGTGTAGTAGTATGGTGTTAAGCTCTTTGGACATTTTTGGGGGCCTGCCACCCAGCTCCCAAATGAATCACACAAGGAGTCTTATTCTTAGTTAGGACCGTCCAGCCTTAGCTTGGCTTGGTATATTATCTCATCTACCCTTTTGGCTCTGGGATTTTCTCTGTCTCTTACTTCTGCAAATCTTACTCTTCCTCCATGGATTGCTGTGTAACTGGATGGCTGGCCCCTGATGTCCTCCTTCTTCTCAGCTACTTCTCTGAACCCCCAATCAGATGTTCAAGACAGGAAAAGTATCATAGCTTCACAGAGATAAACAAATGTAGCTTAAACAGAAGTACACACCTTAAAATAATATTCCCAACACCAACTCAGCCCCAATGGCTAGATGAGGTTCCTAAGCTCAGGGGTCTTCTCCGGGGACTCAGAAGAAGTTAGAGATATAGAATTGGGGGTCTGGCTTCCAAGGGACACCTTATGCCACTAATCCGTGACTTTCGTGAGGAAAAGCAGTTGATCTTGGACAGGGCAGTCGCATGTCCACCCTGATGTGTGTCCTGTACCCCAGTATTCTATAAATCTGAATTCTGGTTTGTGATTCAGGTAGCCACAGAAGCTGAGTGGTGTCCTCTGTTAACTCGAGTCTATAAGTACTGTTTTTAATTTAAAAAAAATTTTAAATTGTGTATCTCTATGTGTCTGTGTATGTCAAGCCAGGTGCCTGAGGAGACAAGGGGATCCCCTAGAGCTGGAGTTCCAGGCAGCTGTAAGCCGCCCACCAAGAGCGCTAGGAACTAGACTCAGGGCCTCTCTATGAGCAGAGCACCTCTTAGCCCCTGTGCGCTATGTAAAGTCTCTGATGAATAGCGTTATCTGTTGCAAGTGTTACATGGAGACAGACTCTCAGTTAGAAAAGTAATGCTCAACAATTAAAACTTGATTTATTTGCATATTTTAATCACTGGCTTTGGATATGCTAGGCAAGCATTATTTCCCAAGCTTCACCCCATCCTTGGTCTTTGAGACAAGGTTTCACTCTATAGCACAGTCTGGTCTTGAATAATCAGACCTCCTGCCTCCCAGGTACTGAGTTGACAGGAATGCCTCAACCATATCCAGTAAAAGAGACAGTATCGTATTTGACTAGTTAGTGTGGCCTCCAAACGCTAAAAGCAGAGGTGCCATGAAGGGCTGTACACATGTGCTCATGCTCTCCAAGTGACACGGGATCTTTGAAGTCATGATCGGCTTTCGAAACCTGGGGCTAATGGCGGTATGAAGTAAGAGAAGAGATTGAAAAGGCGAATTTGTAAAGGTTCCAGGCTAAGACTCAGGGCCCAGGTGTCTGGAGTTGTGTACGTGCCTGTGTTACAGTGAGATGCAATTCCTGGCATTCCTTGACTTAGCTGTCACTGTGTCAGTGGACTGAAGATGCCTATCAGCACTGTGTCACCTGATGCCTTTTCCCAGCAAGCTGTCCTGCCTGCCAAGGGGAGGCTCTGACGATGTCAGAACAGAGACACACTGGGGCCGGGGATAAACTTGCTTAAAGTAACCAGGAAACTGAGAGAGAGAGAGAGAGAGAGAGAGAGAGAGAGAGAGAGAGAGAGAGAGAGAGAGAGGTCTGTGTGAAAGGGTTCTCCCCAGGTACGGAGTACAGTGTCCCCAAGGCACACTCTCAGGGACTCTTGAGGTGTTCCACATCACTGGAAATTACCCAGATAGGAACTTCTTCAGAATACTTGTAACCAACTATGGGCTCTGCTCAGGGGTCCTTTCAGTAAGGTTCTAGAGCACCGGTTCTCAACCTGTGGGTCGAGACCCCTTTGGAGACATCAAACAACCCTTTTACAGGGGCCAAATATCAGATATCCTGCATATCAGATATTTTCATTACGATTCATAACAGTAGCAAAATTGCAGTTATGAAGTACCAACAAAAATAATTTTATGGTTGGTGGTTACCACAACTTGAGGAACTGTATTACAACTTGCAGTATTAGGAAGGCTGAGAACCGCTGATCTAGAACCTGGAACTGAACTTTGTGTTTCCACCACATGTACTTTCTGGGAGCCTGGATGGGCTTAAAGGTGACAAAGCTGTTGGAGGACTGTGCCCTTCCCTGGCCTGCTACTCTCAGATGGAGAAAGGGAGGGAATAAAGGAGAAGGTGCACCTCCTTTCAGGGCCCATTGGGTCCAACCCCCAACACACACACACACACACGCGCGCGTGCGCACGCACGCACATGCACACACACGCACACCGTATGCACGCACACATGCGCACACACATGCACACACACACGCACACATGTACTCCGTACCCACACACAAGACCATGCCATCCACTATGCTTTGGCTTAGATGCTCCAAAGGGCTCAAGAGTCTCCATTAGGGACTTTCCCATGGCTTAAAATTCCAGCCCTGCCACTTTCCCTGATGTGGGCTCCCTTGTGTTTGCTTTTCTCACCTTAGTCTTCCGTTGTGAGGGTGTAAGGAGGAAAGAAAGACGATTTAAATGGAAGTGTTCTCACTGTGAAATCTTAGCTTGGGTGTGTGTGAGACAGAGACACAGAGACAGAGAGACAGAGAGTGCTGACAGCTAGGAACATCAAGTCCAGAGTTGTATCTCTTTGAAGAATTAGGAAAGGGACACAAATGAGCAGGGTGCTTCAGGCAGATGTTTCAGGCTTGTTCCCTAGAAAGACTCTCAGAGTGATTGGAAAGCCCTTCACCTGGGACAGAGACCCTGAAAACCCAATGGACTCTTTTAACTATTTAAAGCTAGAATGTGCTGAAGTCAGTGCTTCTATTGTGGAATAGTTACACCTCAGAAAGCATATTCTAGAAGACAGCCTTGAACATAGTCTAACAACTTTATCTGGATTGTAAATGACTTTGTACATTTAACAAAAACTTCTAATTCTGGAGTGTTAAGTCACTGACCCTGTTCTGCTTGTGATTGAAAATGTCTGTTCTTTACCTCCCTCAAAGAGGTAGGGGTGGATAATGATGGACTCACAGTGTGTTGGAGGCAGAGGGTCAAAGATCTCTTTGTAGAAGGGAGCTAGTGTCAGAGTTGCAGGAGGTGCTGAATGCCAAGGCCACAGATGCTGTATGCGCCAGCACCCCTGGGCTAGTGTGCATCTATCCTAACACGAATCAGCGCTTTGCCTTCTGAGATGGGTGTGAGAAATTTCACACCAGCCTTTAAGGCTGTCTGGCAAGCACACATTGGGCGTGTAATTGAACTAACCTACTGTACTGATTTTTTTCCATTGTTCTTATGAAAAGTGGGCCCTGAGTTCTAATTCTGGGTTTAGTTAGGATTGGTTGAGTGCTTTTTTCCCAGGCTGTAATGCTTTGGTGGTGGCATCCTCTATAGTAAGCTCTGGAAAGCTGATGCTGCATGGAAAAGATATTTGCATGAGCTAACAATGGGAAACACTAAATTTAGATACTTGAGCAACTCTTTGCAGCAACTGAGCCAAGACATGATGACAGAATGCTTGCCTTTTGGGACCTAGTTATTGGCATACACAAGAAGAAAGACCCTTCTCTATGCTAATGAATAGAGGAAAAGAGATTTTGATATGTAACTACCACTATGCTATATTACCCAATTACAAAATATGCAATGAAGACTACACACACACACACAGCACCAATATATCCATGTCTCAGTGTTCAGTCCTATCATCTTTACAGAGGATTTAGGGAGGAAGACAGAGCACGTAAGAAAGAAATAGAGAGAGAGAGACGAACTGGGGTCTGAATTTGTTGGGTGGAAGTATACAGTTGTGTTGAGCATTCAGAGATCATTCCATCTGTCCACTGGGACCCACACAAGGAGCAAAGGGTTCAAGAGAGAGTGTGGGTAATCAAACATGGGTATGGACATATGTTGCCAATCAGGTGGTAAGTTTCAGGGTCCCAATTTATGGGCTAGATGAAGTAGGAGACTACAGGCCTGAGAGAATACATATGTCATTTCATTAGCATAGTAGAGAGACAGGGTCCACGCTCCTAAGAAAGTGCTCCGAATAGGAAGACCTGGTGTCTGTCTCAGCTGTGACTCTGCTGCCTCTGAGTTCATCCGCTGCAACCTTGTTGCTCCTCTGTTCCAGGCTTGGGCTGCTTCCTAGAGCGTATGGATATAAATACACTCAGGAGATTAGCATCTCTTCATGAACTTCTTAATTGTACCTCTGCAATTGTGAGTTGGCTGCTCTGTTTTAGGGCTTCGCAAGGAACAGTTGTGGTGGTGGCTCAGATTTGAAAGAGTACAAAATGCTAGACCCTTGGGTGCAATGGTTGTGAGCAATGTGGGAACTGTTTTCTATACGAGTCCACTGTGTTTTCATCTACCTGGGGTTTAACCCTGCCACAGGAGAGCCTGTACCTTGAGTGTCTTGGGGAAGAGACAGTGGGTTCTTGGGTGCCTAAAATCACTACCCCTCTGTCCTTCTTTAACCTCTCAATACTTAGTTAGCTGCTTGCCTCTGGTGTGTGCTACGATGTTAACCAATGATGCACTTTGGTTGTTGGAGTTGGAGGGCTTTTTCCTGTTATTGGTACTGATGGGCCTCGCTCAGGAGTTGGAATTAGTTTCTTTCAATGTTATGGTTAGCTTCTAAGATTTTTAATTATGGAAAACATAATTAAAACATGCAAAAAAATACATATTTGTAATGGTTTAGGAAGAGAATTTAAGCTTTGTTAAGGCAGGTATAGATTTGGTACTGGATACTACAAAATTATTCCCTGGAATCCATGAGAGTCTAGGTTCTAGGGCCCCACGCATTTCAAAATCCGAAGATGCTGAAGTCACTGATTTTTAAAAGGTATAGCATTTGCTTAGGACTGACATCCACCATCTCATCTGCTTTGAATCATCTCCAAATTACTCAATACATTATGCAAGGTAAATTCTGTGTAAATAGGATTCCTTTGCTGTTTTATTTGAGGTAATCATCAGACAAAAATAGTTTTTGCATGTTCAGTACAGACACAATTCTTTTTTAAAAAAATATTTCTGACATGCCATTGGTTCAACTCATGAGTGTGGAACCCACAGATTTAGAACCCATGGCTACAGAGGGCCTACTGTACTTTGTCAGTTACGAACCCCAAATCCATGCAAGTCCATTGCCATTTTTCTTTCTCTGCTCTGAGGCGGCTGAGAGCAGAGTATGTACAGTAAAAATCAACCGTTCAAAATCTAGCCTTTTAATAGTTTTGTAATGTATCTGCAATGCATAGAGGGACAGGAGAAAGATATATTTTAAAAGTATCTGGTGAATGCATACCCACTGTTGAGCAGAGGAAGGTGGACAAGGAGGACAGCTTCAGACTGAACCAGCTGACAGTGCTGTGCAAAGAGATGAAAGGTGGAGTCTGTGATAGCAGTAGAACCAGCGTCAGCTTTCACAAAAGTGTGCAAGGAAGGAAACAAAGCGAAGCTTATGCACAAAGGGACTGTCACAGACATTCCAGGAAGCCACTGAGCTGCAAGAGGAGGGTATGTTTCCTTCTGAGGGTCATTGCAGAGCATAGCTACAGTAGAACCTGATTGTAAAAACAGCATGGAGATTAGTAGAGAACCGGAAAGAAAATCCCTAAGACACCTTTTTTCTCCCTTGAGACAGGCTCTCACTATGTAGCACTGCCTTTGGAACTTACTTCTGAGTGGTGGAATTAAAAGTATGAACACCCACAAACCACCTGAAACAATTTTTAAAATGTTCTTTTTTTATGTGCAGTGTTTGCCTGTATGAGTTTACGTGCACTGCCTGCATGTAGAAGGTAGAAGAGGATGTAGGATTCCCTGAATCTGGAGTTACACTGTTGTGAGCCATCACATGGGTGCTGGGAACCAAATCTGTGTCCTCTATAAGAAAAATAAACTCCCTCAACCACTGAATCATTTCTTCAGCCCCTCAAGATGGCTAGCTTCCTATGATAACCAATATTTCTTTTCTTTTCTTTCTTTCTTTCTTTCTTCCTTTCGTCCTTCCTTTCTTCCTTCCTTCCTTTCTTTCTTTCTTTCCTACCTTCCTTTTTTTTTTTGAGATAGGGTTTCTCTGAGAAACAGTCCTGGCTGTCCTGGAACTCACTCTGTAAACCAGGCTAGCCTCAAACTCAACGAGATCCTACTGCTTCTGCCTCCCGAGTGCTGGGATTAAAGGCGTGTGCCACCACTGCCCAGCTTCTTTTTTCTTTTTGCATCTATCTGTCTATCTGTCTTTCCATCCATCCATCCATCCATCCATCCATCCATCCATCCATCCATCCATCCATCATGTGTGTGTGTAGGTCAGAGAACAACATCCGAGAGTTACTTCTTTCCTTCCACCAGAGATTGAACTCATGTCTTTAGGCTTGTCAGCAAGCGCCTTTACCCACTAAGCCATCTCACTGACCCAATAAACACTTTTCTTGCATTAATTAGGCAGGTACTTACTCCCATATTGGTTATGATAGTTTTCAAGTCCGTTGGTCGTGACCTTCATCAGTTACCTGTACTTGAGGGGTTTATACTCTGAAGTGTATGAGATGATTACATTGACTTTACACTCAGCTTCAAGCTCGTTAACGTTTACTTCAGGTGAAATAAGAATCCCCTGGATGATGCCACTGTGCATGTCTAGGCCTTTAAAGAGTGCCACATCTTTTGTAGCTGACAACCTTGTGACCCTCGTCCTCATAGTAGGTCACATTGTTTAATCCCACGATATTGGCATGCTCTGTTGCCCATAGAGATATCCCTTCGCTTCTTTGGCTTCCTTTTTCAGATCTTGCCTTTATTCCAGACAAGGTCTGAAAGAGTACTCTTTATTTCCCTAAGGCAACTCTGAGTTGGTGGGGTAGGAAACTGGGCAGCCAGCCCAAACCCTCACATGGTTTTCTTTGTTTCTGAGGAAGAGTCTCCCTAAACACCCTAGGTTACCCTCAGAGTTTCCAGCTGCGGCCTCTGCCTTCCGAGTGCTGGGATATAAGGTGTGTGCCACCTTACCCAGTGAAGACTGACTCTGTTTTAATTGGCTCAATTTTTTTTCACAGTTTATTTTGATCATACTCATTCCCCTCCCCAAAGACTGATCATTTTTTGTTGTTTTTCAAAATGCTTCATCTTTTGTCCATTTTGCTATCTTTTCATTACTTTTGATTATGACTCCCCAGTGACTCTCTCTGTAGCTTGATGACAGGAATCAAAAGACACCTGCCAGGATGGCATCTTGATCATCTTACCAGCTGTAATCAAAGGTGAACAAGTTGGAGTGGGAATTTATCAGGTCTGGTAATACGGGGCTGAATTATTCATAACTTTGGGCCTTTGCTCTTCTCTGGAAAAATTAAATGGTTGTTATTAAAAACCCACAAAGAGCCAGACATTCACACAGCTGTTGGGAGGGTACAGATTAATAAAGGCCATTTATGTTCTCAACAAGCTCCAGTTTACCCAGAGTTGCCGGCACGCGCAGAAGCAGTAAGATGAATGTTCTGCTGGCCACATGCAGTGAGCTTTGTCTGAACCCAGAGGATCAGAGTTCTCTCAAGGTGCAGAGGCTTCTAGAGCAAAGGGGGTGTTTGAATCGAACTTAAAAGAGTGTTAGGATGCTAAGAACACTGTGCTGGCTTTTCTAAAGAGTCTCTTTATTTTCGTAGTCAATGCCCAGTAAGAATCATGACAGTTCTCGAAGAGAAAAGGTGTCTGTTGAAGTGTGCATACTCTCTTCTCATGCAGGCATGCTGTTGCTTGAGAAGAGACTCGCCATTCTGGATGCATTGCTGCCTGGCTGCCTGCCACCATGCTGTACATAGCCCTGGATTTTTCATAAATGACATTTCCTATTACCTTAGGTTTAATTAAAGAGACGATGTGCTTTCTGGCTAGCCTGTAATTGACAGTGATAGCCAGGCCTTTAACTCTGAGTTCCTGCCCTACAGCTCCCATCCACTACATTAGTTAATCATCTGCACACTCGGGCTCACAGTTGCTTCAGGACTTGCTACTTATTAATTGTAGTGATAGGGATCAAACACAAGACTTTTGCATGCTAGGCAGGTGCTGTGACACTCAGCAGCACCCCACCCACCCTGAGGAACAAGAAAATTGTGGGTGAGCAGGACAGGACTCTGGGTGAATCATCACTCCCAGTTTCATTTGGGTAGAATGGTCATCCTTACTTACGTTGGATTTTCAAAACACTGGGCACAATAAATGATTCCCCATGCACTTTATGTTGCATCTGAAATGAGTCTTTGAAATGGGCCTAGAGTTGTGCTTTATTTTCTCCCAGACAATTAACTTGCTGCCCTCCTGCCAAGGTTTGTCCATTTTAAAATGGATTGCCTTAAAAATCCATTAAAAAAGCATATAGCAAGTGAATGCTTTGGCAGAGGCATGAAGGCTAATGTTTGAATCCAAGCACCCATTCGCTCAGGGCTTATCACTCGGAAAGTAGGGTAGTGCTGGTTTTTCTCTGAGACCAGGAGTCCTTGGTCTCTCTTATGTGCAGCCCTTCTGATAGAATAGTTTGGGTTTTTCTCAGGAAAGCTTATGAACTTGAGTATGATGGTGCATGCATCCAGCCCTTGGTCAGAGGCAAGCATGTTATAAGTTCACAGCTAGCTTAGGCAACATAGTGTTCCAGATCAGCCTTGGCTACACACTGAGGCTCTGCCTTTAAAAAAGAATGAAGGGAGGAAAAGGAGAGCTGCAGGTTGTCCACATGTTGCAGATAATTGGTATCATGTATCATGCCTTTTCCATGCCTAAAGATGGGGGATTGTATTATATAAAATCCTTTAAGCTTCCATGCCTGTGTTTGGAAAAGATAATGAAAGATCTTCATATTTCATCTATCTTGCCTCATCCCGTCAGCTGTAGGAGATCAATGCTTACATGAATATGGAAAAGCTGCCCGCATCATGAGAGTGGGCAGTGGGTTGTGGAACCAGAACTCAGGACAGGATGCTGATTCTGGTTGTAAGCCCACCCAAGTCACCAGGCTGATTTTTTCTCTGACTATGAAGTAAAGGTGCTAGAGATGCAAAATTCTGAATACATTCCTTGATTTCCAATAGAGAACAGATTTTTAATCTCCCTGTTAATAAATCACATTGTGAACTCAAGACTGAAATTCAAGGTTGTTGATGTAAAGAAACTGTTTTAGCCATTGAACACAGGACAGTCACATGAATTCTGACATAGGTTCCCGATGCTTACCCAGTTATCTGGTCCCGAGAACACTGATCTTGTAGGCTGTTAGATCAAATACTTACATACCATCCCTCTATCGGCAATTTCTCTGGATACATCCCACTAAAACAGATCACTAAATTGCACAAATAATGACATCTTATTTTCAACTTTTGGCTAATTAACAAGCATGAAAAATCAATGTAATGGATTATGCCATTTCACATAGCTTATATTTGAAGTGTAGCTTATTTCTCTTCCCTTTGATGATCCTCAAGAGTAATCCTGGCGTGTGTTCCAAACTCAAGTATAAGACAATATCTCTTTATAATACGCCCCACACCCTGTGCCATTCTGCTCGTTCTGCCGAAGGGAAATGGGTGAGATCGCCGAGTTCTGTGAGAATTGCAGGGTTTTTAGATCATCATGGAGAAAATGACTGAGATTCAATGTCATTGGGAAAAAGCATATTCTTAATTTGCCTGTAATTTTTCCTTTAATGGGTACTTTGGCTCCATTTTCAAAGCACACTCAAAGCTTTCTTTTCCAATTTAGAATCAAAATTATTTCTTTAAATGCCTTTAATTTTAGGATTATTCTCTCTTTTGATTGACACAAAGTATATCATTCCAGAAGGGAAAATACCAACACATATTTAAATAAGGGACTTAATAATACTGAGCTTTGTAATCACTTACCTAGGAGTGAAGGTTAGTGGCTTTAAATACAAGGGAAATCACTCCATATAACCAACATACTATGGGAATGTTGAGATTTTGAATAATGAGTGCTAATTTCAGTTCTTAGCATAACTATTTATCACTTTTCACTAAGAGAATGAAGAACAGGAATGATGAGATTGCACTCATGGGTCTTATAACATCTTCCCCTGTGCCCAGTTTGTTCTAGCTCAGTGTGTTGTTTTGGGTTTCAGCCTGTTCAAATGAAGATTGTTTTATTCTAGTCTGACCCAGTCTTCTACAAGATGGAACAGCCCCTCTTGAGAGGTACATGCACTTTCTCCATTTTAAGCTCGTCATAGGGAGCACTCTGAGCTGGGGAGACAAACTGACATCCTCTGCCCATCCTACTGCGGGAGTAAAGGGTGTCTCCTTCCTCCTCACTTCCTTCCACATGATCAGCATCCCTTTTCTGCAGACAGCAATGTGCTTAGAGAATGAAATCAGATGAGGGTCATTACCAGGAAAATCGCTTAGTAATGCCAGTGCCCAGACTAGGAGCCAGGAGAGCTTAGAACTAGGCTGGTGAAGCTTCTAACTCATTGTGTGGTCTACTGCAGAACCGTTCACGTTGCATATGTAACTGAGTAATGTCTGAATTTCCTTTTGACTCTAAAATCTCCCTTCCAAGCAATCAGTTGTAAAAACAATGTGTTCTGGGCTGGAGAGGTGTCTTAGTAGTTAGAGCACTGATTGCTCTTCCAGAGGACCCAGGTTCAATTTCCAGCACCTAGATGGCTAACAACTGTCTTTGACTTCAGTTCCAGGGGATCTGAAGCCTTCTGGTCTCTTCAGTACCAGACATGCACAGACATGCAGACAAAACATCCATGCACACACACACAGTTGATTGTATTATTATCTACACTAAGGAGCTGTAACTGTACCAAACAAACTACTTTGTCACTGATGGGAATAAAATATGGAGGCCACATTTTACCCAAAATGGATACTGCAATTCCAGATGCATTCCAGCCAAACTAAGTTAGCTGTTAAGAAGTAGCGAGTTTGAAACTGGGCCGTGGTGGCCCTGAGGAGGCAGAGGCTGGCAGATCTCTCTGAGTTAGAGGCCAGCCTGGTCTACAAAACTGGTTCCAGGGCAGCCAGGGCCACACAGAGAAACCCTGTTTTGAAAAACAAACAAATAAACAAACAAAAACAGCAGGTTTGTTTAATGATTGTCTCTGCCAACTATTACAGATTGCTTTTAGGTGGTGTTAGCAGCCCTTGTCGAGTGTCTGCAGAGGTCCACTGTCACACACACGGTCCCCACAAAATAAGTCATATCACAGAGTTCCTTTTCACCCTTGCGAGTTATTTGCCTGGAGGCAAGATTCTTCCTTTTTCTTCTAAATGCAGACTAGAATAAAGTCGTCTTTGAAAAGTCTTAATGAAAAGAGCAAACACGAAGACAGCATCCACCCTGTTCTTTCTTGTTCTTTCTCTGGTGTCTGTGGTCTGAGAAAGAAGACTCAAGACTGTTAGCACAATGTCAAAGAACTCCCACTGCATAAAAGTCAACGCCCTAATGCTCCACAGACACTCTTCCCACTGGCTATTTATGGAGAGCAAGCTTTGAGAATAAAAAGATATTAAGGAACTAATTAATGCTCTATGAGTTGTTTTAACAGCACTAAGTCTATGCAGGAGAAGCTGGAGTTTTATACATGAAATGCCTCTTGCGTTTGTCCAACTTGGTGTAGACTCTCAAAAGGGAAGAATTTGTTTAGAGACTTACCAGGTTCCCTGTGACTACTCAGGGAACCAGATTCTTTGTTAACATTTGCAGAGTGTCAGTATGAAGGATCTTTAAATAAAGAGCATCAACTAAAGGAGTCTTTTAAGAGGTAAAATAGATCTTTACTACTTTGACTTCATTGTGATATTTCAGGCCTCCTTCATGGGGCACTGAGCAAGAAGACACAGCAGAATCTGTCCTGTCTTGTTCTTTTCTAAGCCCAGTGGCGATGGTTCCGTAGACAAGGCTCTTTGCTACTCTCTCTGTGCAGCTTGTTGTTAAAGGAATTGGGACATCCCATTGCCTATCTCAATTTGAGATCATGAAGAGGATTCCCAAACATAGAAATGTAAGATTTAGGACCTAGCCAGGGCAGATGTCTGGGGTGATGAATTTTCCAGCTTAGTGTCTGTATTGGTTACTTTTACATAGCTGTGACCAAATCGCCTGGCAGAATAATAAGGGGGAAAAAAGATTTGTTCTGGATCATAGTTTCAGAGGGATCAGGCCAGGGTTGCTGAGCATCATGGTGGCAGGAGAGTGTGGAGAAACACGCTTCTTTCTTCTTACTGGACTAGAAGTCAAGAGAAGTGGCAATGCTGAGAGAGAATAGGGTAAGATACAATCTCAAGAACACACTCCTCCAGCTGGGCTCAGCATCCTATACTTCACCTCATTGCTTTCGACTTTAACCACCTCCTGTTAACGTCACAATACTATGAGCCATCAAGAGATGAATTCATTAAGTCAGAGCCCTTGTGGTCTCTGGAAATGTCTTCATGGACACATCCAGACATGTGTTCCTCTATTCTAAGGCATCTTTTAATCCAATCAGGTTTTCATCAGAATTAACCACCACTGTACCAATGTGTTATGCCCAGATTGCAGGGACCTCCAAAAGACCACCACAGAGACCAAATCCTGTATGTAAAAGCAAATAGCCCTTATTCAAGCTCGAACTTGGACTCTCCATTTGTCTAATGCATTGGTACAACTGGAGAGCCTCAAGCTCAGTAGGGATGGAAGGTTTTTTTTTTATCATATCAGAGGTTGGGGTGAGGGATTTCTAAGGTTCAGGATACCTGATTGGCTGACATTTGTCTAGGGATGTCTTGTTGAAAGGGGATGGGTGTGTGCTGGATATCAGGTGATCCTATCTACAGTGGTTGGAGTGTAAGAATTTCCTTTGGAATGTTAGGTACTTTCCCCTTAGATGATCCATTCCTTGGTGGTGTCTGGATGGCCTCAGTTTGTGGTCTTTCCTGGAACCAGGTTGTAACACGAGGGCCTGCTCATTGGGGTTTATGTACTGCCCCGTCCCCCAGCCATATAGTCCCAGAGAAAATCACGCAGAGGTTTCCAGAAGATTATAAACTGATTGGCCCATTAGCTCAGGCTTCTTATTAGCTCTTGTAGCTTATATTAACCCATTATCCTTATCTATGTTAGCCATATGGCTCAGTACCTTTCTCAGTGGGGCAGGTCACATCCTGCTTCTTCGGTGGTCTGCGCAGGAATCTCAAGAGAGCTTCTTGCTTCCCAGAATTCTCCTATTCCCCTTGCTCCGCCTCTACTTCCTGTCTGATTGTCCTACCTATACATCCTGGCTAATGGCCAATCAGTGTTTATTTAAATCATGATTGACAGAATACAGACAATTCTCCCGCACCACCAGGTAATATGAAACTCAGGCCTCTATTGAGCTTGTCATGGCTGGGCCCTACACAATGAATTAGAAATACATCTGCCAACCCCCAAAACAACTCAAACCCAGTAAACCATATGCTAATGATTCACATTCTATATATTACTAGGCTAATTACTAAATGTATACACACAGGAATGACCTGGAAACTGTCTGATGCTTATTTTCAGATTGGCCCAGTATTGTTGGATAACTTCAGAGAATAATGAGTGCTTTTTATTTTTTGTCAATAAGAATTATTCATTTTTTGTCTTAACAACTTGAATCTGGATTTCTAAATTCTATTAGCTTTCTTGTGTCTCTTCTATTTTCTTTCTCTTCTACCTTTCTAGAAAATAGTACTTGAAGAATTTGCCTCAGGCAGGAAAACTGTCTTGCTTCTAAAATGAAGATGCACATTTCATATAGCTTAGATAAAGGTCAAATCTTCAGTATGAGTATCCTGGAATCTTAGAGTATGTATAAGTAAGTCTGAATTTGAGGATATAGTGCCCCAGTGGATATGGTCCCCAGCAAAGTCATCATATCATCAAATCTATTTTGTAAATGACAAAAATATGTGATTTCTTTTTTAAAAAATGTAATGAAAATTTTTCTAAAGAATACATAATGATT
Organism: Ondatra zibethicus; assembly: GCA_004026605.1. NCBI lineage: Eukaryota > Metazoa > Chordata > Mammalia > Rodentia > Cricetidae > Ondatra > Ondatra zibethicus. Next base: position 106,001 of record PVIU01001592.1, on the reverse strand, counting down.
TTGTCTGTGTGGTGACTATTTTGGTTGACAACTTGGTAATATCTGAAATTAACTGAAAACTCAACTCACTGACACACTTGTGAGGGATTTTTGGTTAATCGAATCCTTTGAGGTAGGAAGATCCATGTTAAACAGATCACTTGAGGTAGAACTATTCACCCTAAATCTGGTCCATACCTCATAGTAGGCCATAGAAAGGACAAGGAAGAGTGAAATAGCTACTCTTTGCTTGCTTGCTCCCATTTTTTCTGCAGTGTAGATGGAAGTTTCTGTGCTACCCCGTCCTGCAGCCATTCAGTCCCTAATAAACACACAGAGGCTTATATTAATTATAAACTGTTTGGCCTATTAACTCAGGCTTATTATTAACCAGCTCTCACAACTTAAATTAACCCATAACTCTTGTCTGTGTTTAGCCATGTGTCTTGGTACCATTTCTCAGTAAGGCATTCTCTTCTTGTTTCCTCTGCATCTGGGTGGTAACTGGCTCTCTGCCTTTCCTCTTCCCAGAATTCTCCTAATCCAGTTGCCCCACCTATACTTCCTGTGTGACTACTGGCCAATTAGCATTTTATTAAACTACAAGTGACAAATCTTTATAGTGTACAAGAGCATTATCCCACAGCACTGTCGGGTCCATTCCTTCCCTGGCATTAGAGCCTACTTCTTCTGGATTCTAGTGTATACTGAAGATCAGCTGAGACATCCTGCCTTGTGACCTGAAAAAAAACTACTGTATTCTTGACCTTCCTTTGTTAGACAGCCATTGTTGAACTAGCTAGACCACAGCCTATAACCTACTCTAATAAATCCCTTTTATATTCCTTCTATCAGTTCTGTTTCTCTGGAGAACCCTAATTAATACAGTTTATACTATCTCAAAAGAAAATTGACAGTTTATAGAGGACACAGAAATTGTATCTGGCTGTGCTTCCAGCATAAGCCCAAATTATTGGGTTCTTTAAGATCATAAGAAGAGATGAGCTGACTACATTAACTATCCTCTGCTATTTAACTATTAATCCTGTTTCACATATTCACACATCTTTATTATAACATAGAAGTATAGTCCATCCTCATTTGCAGCAGTTACATTTCATTTTGCATAACTTATCAATTACTTTTCTCATTGCTGTGATCAAATACGTGGCAATAGAAAGTTATAAAATCTTTAGCTTGGCTCACAGTTCAAGGGTTTAGTCTCTATCATGGTGGGGGAGGGGTCATGGTGGCAGGAGCGTGAGTGGTCCAGACTCCAGAAGCGGAGAGAGAAGAATGTTGGTGCTGTTTGCCTTCTCTTTTTCATTTAATTTAGGGCTCCTGCTCATGGGCTGATGCTGTCCACATTTAGAGTGGGTCTTCCCACTGCATTCAACCTAGTCTAGAAACACCACCACATGCCTAGAGTTTGACTTCTAACAGATTCTAGATCCTGGCAAGCTGAGAACATTAATCGTCATGCTGAGTTAGGGAATATTGACGTTTAGTAAACATTAATTTTCTCCACTATTAGATTTCTGCTTATAGCGTTCTTGCCAGCTAATTATCAAAAGCATTGCTTTTGTACGTGTATGTGTGTTTATTTAAAGCCACCTTCTGGTAATAAATATCATCCATTCATCTGTACTGAGCTCAGCAACCAACTGTACTGTAACTCATGCTTGGATGAAGTTTATCCAACACTTATGTTTTCTCTGTAAGGCACATCACAGTCTCCTGTACTTAAGAACACTAGTCAGCCCTTCCACACTCTGCTCAAGGGCCAGTTTAAACAGCAAAATCATCAAAAAGAAAACACAAAAGACAAACAGGAGGCACTAAATAGACCGCGAAAAGAATGTTTCCTCAGATTGAACCAGGAAAGCAGAGTGCTGTTGAGTTGAACTCACCTCAGAACATGCTTGTGGGGTAACCCAGATTGTCCACTGTCCTGTTCAGGTCCACAGATATTGATGTGGGGGCTGCATATTCAGTTTAGCAAGTAGAGAAACTTAGAGAATCTGCAAATACAGTAACTGGATATTTTCTCTCTCTTTTTTTTTTCTTATGAAACTTCTGCCGATGAGATTGATACTCCTAGTTGTGTTGACTTCCATCCTATCTGCACTTTTATTAAAAACAGAAAATTTCCAAGTATTAATACCATTTTTTTATGAGCAGGCTTTGGTAGGGTCCTTACAGATACTTCTCCACTTTCAGTTGGGTTTTTGTCATTGTTTTGAGACGGGGTCTCACTATATAGTCCTAGTTAGCCTGTAACTCACTCTATAGACCTGGTTGGGCTCCAACTCAGTGATTCATCTGCCTTTGTTTCCTGATTACTGAGATTAGAGATGTGTGCCACCACATCCAGCTACATTATCTGCTTTAAAAAAAGCCTTTTTAAACAGAATCTCCTTAGTCAGGCCCCTCATGGTTGTTACAGAGTTGAGATGAGTAATGGCTGAGGGTCCTGCCTGAGGTCTGGCCGTTTCTCTTTCTGCCCAGGGTCACTCAGAACATGGAAGAGGACTTTGATTTAATTTGTAAATTCCAATGCTTGATGCTGTTGGTTTTGCTATTATCTAGAGAAGTGTATGGAAGTGGGGTACAAGATTGTTAGAATCAGTATCACTGTTTCTTGTCATTCTACAAGCTGTAGTACAGTCAGAATGGAGGGCAGCAAGTGGGATTTGACTGTGCTTGCTGATCAGCTGTTATGTTGATGTAGAATGTAATCCAGAAGCAAGGAAAGACTTAGGTGATGGTGAAGATTTACTCTCCTTTATTAAAGGAAGGACTTTTCAGAAATGCAAAAGACAAAACATTCTATCTTGTTCTGCCCTCTTCAAGAAATTTGATACTTTCCCAAAAAGCTACCAAAGGGATTCCTGAAGAAATCTGAGTTGAAGTTTTCATAAAAGCTATGTTATCAGTTTAGTGTGTGTGTGTGTGTGTGTGTGTGTGTGTGTGTGTGTGTGTGTGTGTGTGTGTGTGTATGTGTTTCTACATAAATATGGAGATCAGAGGACAGCTTTGTGGAAGTTGGTTCTCTCCTTCCACATTGTTTTGAGGCAGAGTCTCTCTTGTTTTTGCTGTTGTGCTGTGTATTGGCCTGAGAGCCTCCTGTTGATTATCTTGTCTGCCTCCAACTCAGAAAAGGAAAGCTGGGAAAACGACTGCTTGCCACAGCATCAGGCTTTTTTACGTGGGCTGTGGGAATCAAATTTAGGTAGTTAGGCCTTTTACTTGTAGAACCATTTACCTAGGTCCCATAACTTTAATTTATTTTTTTATTTTTACTTTATGTTTATGGTGTTTTTCTGCATGTATATCTGTGCACCAAGTACATTGCTGTTACCCATGAAGGCCCAGAAGATGATGTCATAACTCCCTTGAGTTACAGACAGTTGTGAGTTGCCACATGGCTGCTAGGGGGTTAAATCTGGCTCCTCTGAAAGATCAGCCAGTGCTCTTAACTACTGAGCTATCTGTCTAGCCCAGCCCCGTCTCCCAAACTTTTAAGCTAACATTAAAATGTTCTATGCTTCTAGAATCTCATCTCTAGCTTTGTAGGTTGAATTTTTTTTTTTAAAGTAAATTCTCACTGTGTTGCTTAGGCTGGCCTTGAACCCACTATATGCCCTAGCATATGACCTGAGATCTTCCACCTAGGATTACAGGTATGTGCTTCCATGGGAGCTCATGCAGGTGAAAGTCTTGCTTTTTGCCAACCAGGTCTTAACTCTAACCTGATGGGGAAGACGGTAGCTTTTCAGCGATGCAGCCATGTCAGTTCTTAGCCTGAATATGTCAGTCCAGATAAAGGCATTTTCTGTGTCACTGATCAGCTCACTCTTGTCTCTGTGATGGACCCTGCCACAGCTCTAGGAATCAGGGGATTGGTGGCAGGCACCCTCTGAGTGGGAAATCTTATAAATACAGTCCAGGAGATGCTGCCCTGGGGAACTTGTGAGAAGGAAGGCAGGCCAACTGCCAGCCAGATCTTTCCATGTCTCTTCTCTGATTTGCCTGAACAAGCATTAGAGGCAAATGGCACATCCACAGGACACCAGTAATACTTCTGGCAGCTGTCTAGGGAAGTTTGCCTCTTGCATCAGAAAGCAGACCTACTAGCTTCTCCTTGAGATACTCCAGTGTGTTGATGCTGTGAATGCATCCTTTTTGTTCCATAAGTCTGTTGATGAGTGGTCCTCACTGCTCTGAGACACTGTCTTGGGCATGATGCTTCAGGCTATAGTGATGCCACCTCTTAACCTCTGTGGAGGGATGGCGAGGAGGAGACGCAGAGTTTTGATAAGGCCTCTGGGATGGACTGTAACCTCCATGAAGAAGAGCGTTCTCATGAGAGCAAAGGTGCAAAAAGTCAAGCTAACTGAGGTATTCCATTTTATTGGAAGATGAATAAGAGTACTCACCGAAGTCCAACACACAGCTCTCTTGTGGGTGTGTCCTAGCTAGCTCCGGGGAAAGGGAGAGACTGTAGTGTGATGAGAGGAATTTTGAAGTCACACAACTCTGGTCTTGAATTCACTAGGAGCTCTGTGACTTGGAAAAAGCTATTTAATCCCACTGACCTTTGTCTGTGAAATGTCCAAAAATAGCACACAGCTTGCAGTGTTGTGTGGATAAGAGGGGATCTGTTCAAAGCATCTGGCAGGTTGCAGCCACGCAGCAGACATTAGATTAGTGGGGCTCTCTTAGAGTCACTGTCATTCACGGGACATGTGGGGAGTCCGCTCTGGATATTCAGTTGGGCAGTGGGGGTGGGAGGATGAAAGGAGCAGGAGAAGTTTAAGGTCTAGTGGGGACTGCAAGTAAACAGGCTGTTCAAAGAGGCCAGAAGTTCTGAGATACAGGAAGACCCTGGGGACATGTGAACAGACAGAAGTGGCTCCAAAGCCACACTGTGGAGCCAGGGAACTTTTCCACATGAAGGAAATACCTACACGGAGTCAGGACAGACACGTTCATTCAATAGATGAGTAGTACAGACAACAAAGCAAACATGAGAATTGAAGGAGAAGTCATGGATCTCCAGTAGAAGTGACCAAAGCTTGAGAGACCGGCACCATTTAGATACCTCATTGCTGTGACAAGATTTCTGAGCAAACAAAGGAGGGATTTATTTTGGCTTATTGGTTGAACAGGTATAGTCTGTTCTTGATTGGTCCCAGGCACTTGGGCAGAGTATCCTGGTGGCCAGAATCTGCGATAGATGAGGTGGTTCACCTCAAGGTAGACAGGTGAAAAAGGATGCTTGTTTTAAAAGAAATAAATCTGTTAAAGTCACCAGCCTTTTGCCAATCACATTTCTGATGTGTATTTAATTAGTCCTTTCTGAATGCATGCTCACAAGCATAGCCAGGAATGTGTCTTCTCATTTCCTAGGTGAATCTGAATCCAGCCATGACAAGGAAGGTGTGCCCCTATAGCATCTGTGCGCTGGGACATTCCTCTGAGAATTTGAAGTTGGTCTCTTAAGCTATAGAGTTGGAGACCTTGACATGTCTCATATGTCTCTTGCTTTTCTACAGTTGAACGAGAAGAGTTCTGTTCTGCTGATGAATACAGCCATCTTGAATAACAGTTCCCTTCAGTGACATAGAAGTTACTTTAATTTAAACTGCTATGGGTTATCAGGAAACATGCAGCAATTACAATGAACATTTATAAAGCCTGGCAGTGTGTCCAGCTTCCCATCTTGCTGGTGTTTTCTGCACAGACGCAGGGAGAACAGGACCTCTAGATACACCCAGGAGCCTTCTACTGGTGGCTTGTTTAACCACACCTTTTGAAACCTGTGCTACAGTTCCTATATCCAGAAAGGCAGCACAAATATGAGCTAAAATGCACAGGGGAACATTCAAAAAATATACTCATTATTTTTAAATTGCATTGCTCTTTGAGACACTTTATTTAAAGCAGTTTCTGCAAAGGAAATTGGTTCAGACTTAATGATCTATATCGTATGGAAAGCAAAGAATAGAAATTGAATGTCGGGTCCAACACACTGTAACTTCTTAGCAAGGTAAGTCAGGCTAGGAGGGCCTGCCTTACCTGGAGCCCAAATTCCCAGCTGTGCCCCAACTGTCAAGTTCATGGTCTGTCAGCATAAAGAGGCTTAAAAATCTTGCTATTTTATATCAAGTTCTGTGACTGTGGTATTGGAGATTAATAAAGAGGCTAGAAATTGCCTAGTGCTGCATTTATTAATTCCAGGACTGAAAAGGCTATGCACACTTTCCTTCTTTTTTTTATGTTACTTTATTTTCACCTAAGTGGATGTTTGTGTGTGGGTTGTATGAGTGTGCACACAGGAGCACAGGTACCTGAGGGGGCCAAAGACTTTGGAGAACCTGAAGCCGGAGTTACAGCCAGTTGTGAGCTGTCTGACCTGGGTGCTAGAAACTGAACTCTGGTCCTCTTGAAGAGCAACCATTAAGGCTTCTCTCCAGCCCCAGGTGCAAACTTTCTTAACTTTAAGTGGCTCAGTCATCCCCACATCCCCACTTAAATGAAACTGCAAGGTTCTTAGCATTTTCTAGAAAAATCTATTCCCTTTTTGTCATCTTATCCATTATTTATTTTTATCATTAGCAGGAGGAACTTTTATATTATGTTATTTGAGGGAAATACTGGGGATTCAGAAGAATACGTTCTAATTCCAAGGGTCACTTTCATCGTAGCTGACATTGTCAGGTTTTATGAAGCATCCTAAATACTCATTTTTAAGTTTTTATTTTTTCTGGATCAAAGAGTTGGGAAAATTTGACATCTTCAAGAAATAATCCATGTGAACATTTTTTTTACAGTTTTAAGTATTTTATCTATTTTTTTAGTTGAAAACAGCATCTCTGCGAACAGTCTAATGTTTTGAGTTTGTTAGCATTTCATGAACATGTTCTCACATCATCAAGTAATATACATTTTGTCTTTATTCATATCCTTTAGAACCACAAACTCCATCTATTTCACCCCCCTCCCTTTGTAAGGGTCCATGTATTTATTTTATTTTTAAAAACTATTTTTGAGATTACAATATAGTTACCTCATTTCCTCCTTTCCCGTCTTCCCTCCAGGTCCTCCCAGGTGGCCTTCCTTGTCGTCTTTCAAATTCATAGCCTCTTTTTTCATTAATTATTGTTACACATGCACATACAAAAGTATGTGTGTGGGTGTTCCTAAATACATAGCTACAACCTGCTCAGTCTGGATAATGTCACTTGCATGGTTATGTTTTTAGGACTGACCATTTGGTATTGGGTAACAAATAGGTGTCTTCTTCTTACAGAGTCAGTTCTCCTCTTCTCAGGATTCCTTAGTTGCCTGCAGTTCTTTATGTATTGGTGAGGGCTCATGGTATCCCGCTGTCCATTAGCATGTCTAATGTTGTAGTGCTTGTTTAGGGCATCTTTTAGGCACCATGTTAGTGAGATTTCATGTGGGTATCTTCTGACGTTCCTAGCAGACACAATCTCAACAAATTCCCCATTTCTTTGGCCTTTAACCATCTTTCTGTTCCCTCTTCTGCAATGATCCCTGAGCTTTAGGTGTGAGAACTGTCTTTTAAATGTACCCTTTGGGACTGCTCTTCACAACGCTACATTTTAATTGGCTATGGTTTTCTGTAATGGTCTCCGTCTGTTACAAAGGAAAGTCTCTTTGATGAGGGGTGAGGACTGCACTCATCTGTGAGGATAAGAACAAACATTTAAAATGTAGTGAAGGACTGTGCTGCTTTAGTAAAGTGGCTGCTATAAGTTCTCCTCCAAGATCCATGATTTCACTAGGTCTGGGGAGTTGGCTATGTTTCTAGTACCAGGCCTGAGTTCCTTCTTGTTAAGTAGATCTTATGTCCAATTAGAGAAATGTTGGTATGCATGTCACTACTGTACCCTTAGGATTATCATGCCATGCTGGTCACTGTTGTGGCTGATCAGAGTCATAGCTGGGTAAGATTGAGTGTTTCCTTCGGAAGCTTGCATATGTCACCTTCTAGTACCATGAAAGTTAATCCCCAGGGAAGAAGCTTTCGGGTTAAGTTCTAGGTCACAGACTCCTGGGGCTTGTGTCTGAAGCAATGGGGACTTACCTTCCAACTCTGGAGGCAACCAAGGGCAATAGCAATGGTCTATAATGTTCGGGGAGTCTCTTGGATAACCATGCTCAACAGCTCAAAAGAGGGCTTCTCATACCTGGTATTAGTGTTTTTCTTAGTTGGTCTTTAACTTTTGGAAGGAATATTGTCAGCCAAGATGGGAAAATTATTTTAATTATATATGTATATTTACATACCAGCTTGTACACATTACAGGTATTTCTAGGTAGGTAGTTAATAGTATGATTCCTTATGACTTTTCAGACATCTTTCTTGTTATTTTACCCTCCTTCCATGGTCTTTTTTTAACTTCCCTACCGTTTGCAGTTACTTGAGGATATGTACTCATATCCAAAGATTTGCAGCTAAAGCCTCGAAAGAATTTGCACAATTTGTCTTTCTGGGACTTAGTCACTTCACGCAACATGATCTTTCCTAGTTCTATTCATTTACCTGGTTAGAACCTGGAAAAGGATCTAGCTGGGTATAGAGTTGCATGTGGCATCTCACCTCTTCTTTAGTGCTACTCAACAAGCCCCATCTCAGAGGCTGTCTTCAGCAGTGAATGCCAACTTACCCTTTCAAAACACCTTTGGGCATCATTCCACACTCTTGCACCTGAGCGGTCAGTTGCAGTAGGCTATGGTCAGCTAAACACTATTATTTAATTTATCCAGTTATACAATCCAACTGACTAGGTAGCATGCAATCAATATGTCCATTTATTCCAGAAACCATTAACTAAACTCTTCATTTCTAGAACGCCTTCTAGCCAAGAGAAATTCTGTGTTAACTAATCTCTGCCATTTAAGTATTTGCTACTGCCAGTAACTGGTCCCCTGGTTTCACTCCCTCAGATATGATTGTGGCATAACAGGAGACAAGATGGTTCCTAGCTTAGCACATGTGTCTGGTGGCTACTATAAGGCATGAGGCTACCTCAAGCTAGGAGCTTTGTGCTGGATAACCAGGATTGACTCAAAGCATAAAGATTTTTGAGTCAACTAGTTCAATAAGCTGGGTGTTTCTTACAAGGTGATCTGGCTGATACCACAAAGCATGCTTTACAGTGTTCTGTGCATAAAAGTCCCCTCCATCAGTGGCCACCCATAACCTAGTTTTGAGATAGGAACTGGTAGAATATTTGCTAACTGTGAAGGCCCCACTGAGGCAGAGCCCAGTTAGATGAATGTGCTTTGAGTTGCTTCAATTAGTGGGGATGCTGAAAAACAGGGCAGGGATTTATTATATTTGTGCTTTCTCCTGTGGGTGTCTTGTATCATATATTTAGCACATATTACTCTATCCCTAGAAGAAAAACATAGGTTTGGGGCTATGGTAGAACCATGTAGCATCCTTCACTTCAAAGGCTAGCACTAATGGCATCTCACTCATAATTGTCTTTAATATATTACTGTAAAATTTACAGTATCACTCATGAAGAGATTCCCATGTTACTGATTAATGACCACATGGAAAATTTTCCTGTGTAGTAAAATACTTTCATTAAAAGGCCTGTGGATTTTTGTTTTGAAGTGAGCATCTGAGAAAGATATTATAAGCCAAAGGTTGATGGAGTCTGCACATTAAATATAACCAGCAATTAAAATATTTATTTTATCACAATTATAAAAAGTAATGAAGTTAAAACACACCATTAAGAATCTGTGATTTATGTGGAAACCTTTGTAGCTAAATGTAATAAATACGAAATAGAAAAAAATTACCAATTAACTCAATCTAACACTTTTTTGCTTCTTTATACATTGGCAAACAGAGAAAAGTGCATCCTAAGAGTGTTCTTGCCATTCTAAAAGTGAAAATAACATTGCTAGTGAGCAGAATGAAAATGGTGAGGGATGCTGGGAGTGCCCTGACCATCCGTGGCTTAGCCCAGATGTTCTAAGATTTCTTGCCTTTTAATCTCCAACTTCGGTGCTTTTTCTTTTCAAATTATTTGTGAAATCATAGTATTCAGGACTCAGTGAGGGCTTGTTTGTTGAACATGTGTCCTTGAAATAAGATGAACTTGTTATCTCTTTATCCTTTTCTTGAGCATCAAGTGCTGGACAGAACTGCAAAGAAAAAGCAAAGCAAAACAATTGCTGCCTCTCTGGGGCTGTTTGGGGTTTCTGGCATTGTAGGAAGGTGAATTATATCAGTGAAGAAGAAAAGTGTTCTAAAATAAGATAAACATTCTCCATTAACTTAAACTCTTCTTAGATATTAGGTGGGGGAAGGGCCTTATCCACAAGCAAACAAAATATTTCAATGAAACAGTACACCCACTTTTAATTCTTCAATTTAATATGGGTATTTTTTCTATATAAAAAATAAAATTATCAAATACTTAGACTATTTTAGGTTTATATTCAAAGGACATAACCTCAATGTGTGTAAAAATTAGCATTCCAAATTAGCATTCCTTTGGTTAGTGTACTGATAACCTTACTTATGTGAGGGCTAGAATACCAGAAGGCAGTATTTGGTGGGAAATAGTGTGATTTTCAAGATTTCACTGATGTACTTAAAAAGAAACTTTATAGCCAGATACGGTAGTGAACAACTATAATCTTAGCACTTGTGGGGCCAAAGGCAGAATCATTATTAATTTGAGCTCACCTGGACTACATAGTAAGGTCTAAACAAGGGTCAGCTACCTGTCTCAAGACATAAATAATTTAAAAGAACTCGAGCAATTTTAGATTTGCAGATAAATTGTGAAGATAACTTAGAATTCCCTTGTACCCCCTATAGTTTTTGTTTTGGGGGAGATATTCACCACAGAAGGTGACTTGGGCATGGGTCCAAGCCGATAGAAAGTCTTCATTAACCAGCTGGAAGCTACACCGGGTGTTCAGGACCCCAGTGCAGTCCTGAGACTGTCTCAGAGTGAGCTTTTAAGCAAAAATGTCACATTCTGGTTTGACACACCCCAGTTAGCAAGAACAATTAGCCAGAAGCAGAACTACAAAAGTCAGAAGGCTAGGTTAGAGGATTTAAGGACTTTCCCAAAACTGTGACCTTGGTAGATTAGGTCTTTGTTCTCACCTGGCCGGTGTTGCAGCCTGAATGGACTCCATCATCGCACCAGCTGTGCTAAGTTCTGGGCACCTGTAACATCTACTAGTCACATCTTACATTAGCCCTGTGCCTGTTAGTAAAGTAATGTCGACATGTTCTAATCATTTAGTCCATCGTTTTTACTTTCTTAGGAGCGATTCCATATCCTTTCCCATGTTGTGTTTGGTCATCATTATCTCCTTACATTCCTCTTGGCTGTGGTAGCTTCTCAGACATTTCTTATTCCAATGGCCTTGGCAATGTGGGCACATGCTGTTAAAGTGTACCCTAACTGATACGGGTCCGTGTTTTGTTTTATTTACATCTTATTTCCTCTTATTAGTGTGTGTGTGTAATGTATATGACGATGGCCCAATGATGGCATGCCACAGCACACATGTGGAGATCAGAGGACATCTTTTGGGAGGTTCTCTCTGTGAAGTGAGTTTGGGGACCCGCCTCAGGCTGTCAGGCTTGTGTAGCAAGCACTTTAACCCTCTGAACTGTCCCATCCACCTGAACTAATGTTTTTTATTATGATTGAAGTATGGTTGATAGTATGGGGGTGGAAGACTCCAGAAAAATCCATTCCCATCATGTTAAAGGTACAAAATTAATGTGGTATGTCACTGTTGTCAGCGTGGTTTGTCACTGCTGTCAGCGTGGTTTGTCACTGTTGAGAACAGCCCGCACCAACTGAGGGAGTGGTCCGGGAAAGTTACTGACCCTCATCTTTGTGTTGCTTCCTAAGAGCCAGACAGATCGTCCACCAAAGTGGATGCAGTCCCACTTGACCTTCACAGCAACAATGAATGGGGTTTCTGGCCACCAGTCAGTTCTTCATTCCCCTGCTCAGATTTTAGCAACTCCAGTAAATGCCCTGTGGTACCTCCTTGTTTTAAAATACAAATGAGCTCAATGACAAACTGTGCTGATCACCACCCAAGCTCACTGTCTTCAAGCACCCTTTGCTGAGGCGTCACTTCCGATCTCTTGGCCATGTGTGAAGCTGGTTTTATCTTATTTCCTTGCACACCTTCTCTCTATGACCGTGTGTGAAGCTGGGTTTATCTTATTTCCTTGCAAACCTTCTCTCTATGGCCATGTGTGAAGCTGGGTTTATCTTATTTTTCCTTGCACACCTTCTCTCTATGACCATGTGTAGAGCTGGGTTTACCTTATTTCCTTGCACACCTTCTCTCTATGACCCTTTCTCACAACCAAAATACTTTAAATTTTAAAAGATCTTAAATGTCTTTGTCTTCTTAATTTTACAGATTTTTTTCCTTTTAGACAAGCACTCAACTTTTCAAAGTCAGGCAGCTCCAGTGGGAGGTACTGCCATTGATTTAATATAACAGAACTAGGCAGAGAGTTCCAAGGACTTTATCCTCTTAACATCTTCATTCTTCCCTGGCCCTGGCTTTCCTGAGTACTGGAGTCTTCCCAAGACTTCTTGTAATTTTTCATTTTCTACCAGAGAGGTACAAAAGCTTCGCTTTACATAATTTCATTTTACTTTAGACCTTCGGTGCTCAGACTTCGTTTTTTACGTGTTCCCCACGGCTCTCTGTTCTTTTCAGGAAGAGATACTTGACAAACAAAAATACCCGTGTTCTCTCACCTTTGGCTGGCGGTAATTGGGAAGGCCACCTGGTCAGCCTATTTATTTCACTTCAAATTACAAGATGGAGATTGTAATTAAGTTGGATTCAACTAAATAATGTGAAACTCCCTGATCTGTGCTTTATGGATCTGCGTTTAAAAGCGGCCTCCCCTTGGACTCTCAGGAGATTTTCTTATTTCTTTTGTGTTAGGATGTTAAGGTCAGTCAGAACTTTTGTGAGTCAAAACCAGCCACATTCATATGTGAGAAGATTTAAACCAACAATTCAAGTTTTTAATTACAGGAAATAATCACGAACTACTTGGAGATTCAATTAAATGTGTTTTTCTTTTTCCTGTTGGAGGAAGATTGCCTTTGTTCATTTATAAGCAATACCATGTTCTTTCATACTTTCTTTCATTCTGACTCTACGACTTCCTGCTGTGAATATCAAAATCAATTTTCGTGAAGTCAAAGAAATTAGTTAATAGAATTTCTGTATCCTGCCAATAGAAGCGACTTAATATTTTAAGAGAATATTGGCTTTGCTTGTGATTTGGCTGAACTGGATCACTGACCTCTGATTCATCCCATTCCATACATACCTATCTGCAACCCATGGTTTTCCTTAAATTTTACTAGTTGGGGATTAATAAAATAAAGTCATAACTCAATTTTCCAAACTGTTCTGAACTCAAGTGAACAAAATAATGTTACTTAATAAGATGAAAAGGTTTTGTTTATCTTTTTAAACATTGTTTATTCAAATCTTTCCCTCCCTCCCCCCCAGCGGGGCAGGGAAAGCTCATAGTTTTGGAAGAACATTCTAGGCCAGTCCTAACCTAAAAAGTCTGCAGAAGACTTGAGATGGCGTAGCATGGTCCTGCAGCTGAAACTGAGCAAGCTCTAGTTGGCTTTTCCTACTCTTTCAGTGCTGGGGATTGAACCCAGAGCCTCATGAATGCTCTATCCCAGCCCTGTTTTAATGTTTTAGTTTGAGATCGGGTTTCACTAAATTGCCCAGGTAGGCCTTGAACTCACTGCCTGTTGCCCAGGTAGACCTGAACTTTAGATTCTCCTGCTTTGTTCACCTCTTGAGTAAATAAAATTACCAACTAGGACGACCAGGCCTGAAAATTTTATTTTCAACTGAAAAGTGAAGTGGTTTTAAAAATTATTAATTAATAACATAGTTAGACATGATACTTAGGATCCTATTTCATAAGTTCCTCTACTCATTTTTAATGATAACTTGTTCACTTAAACAATATGGTGTGAGTTGGGCTAAAAACTACAATTGTCTTTCTTCCTGAATATTATTTTAACTTGAAAATATCAAAGTTTATCAAGTATATTACTATTTTTTTATTTTTTTGTGTGGGCAGGAGGGGGGCGTTGAGTCAGGGTTTCTCTGTGTAACAGCCCTAGCTACCCTGGAACTTGTTTTGCAGACCAGGCTGGCCTCTAATTCACAAAGATCTGCTTGCCTCTGCCTAACAAGTGCTGGGCTTAAAGGCTATGCCACCACGCTTGGCTACTACATTCCAGTTTGGTAGGTTTGTAGACTAAGGTATGTGATGTCGATGGCAGCAGCATGCTGAGAAGTCAGCGAGCCAAGACTTCTCTGGTTAGGAAATTTGAACCTAATCCGGCGGATATCAGCAAATGAGGCAGTTAGTTTTCTTGTCCATAATAAATACCTAAGAAAGGCTACCTAAAGGAGAGAAGGGTTTCTTTGGGCTCATGGTTTTAGATGGTTCATTTCCTGGTTGGTTGACTCCTTGTGCTTTGGCAGAACGTCATGGGAATGCATGACAAAGGAACTCCAGTCCCTCACGGTGGATAGGAAACAGCAAACAAGGAGAGAGCTAAACCTCATGCACAACTCTGAAAAGCCCTTCCCCAACAGCCTGCTTCCTGTAGCTAGATCTACATTCTAAACTTTCCAAATAGTGGCATCATCTGGGGACTGAGGGTTCAATACAAGCATCTCTGAGAAGGACATTTTGTATCGAAACCTCAGAAGCAGCTAAAAGATTCTAAACAGGAAAGTGACATGATCAAATTTCACTTTAGGCAAGTCCAGGGGAAAGGTTTGCGTTCTAGTTCAGTGTAAGCTGCAGTAAGACATTACTTCTCACTTATGTACTGTCAATAAAGTAACACTAAGTCTTTAAAGTGAACTTACTGCCATCACTGTCGGGTTCAACAGCTGTGTCATGCAACCCAGCTCAGTGGAGGGGCAGCGGCAGTGAGGTAGAGATTGATTTGCAGGTCTGGAAGGCAAGTGAGACTATGAATCCTCCTTCTGGAAACTTCACTACCAAAGGAAGGTGCTAACTCAAGACTGGAAGACCCTGGGGAATGGAGAGAGTTGGTGGGTGGATTTGCTGTCAGGACAAGAACTAGGAGGAGGTGGGATGGGAACATCCTTTCCATCGTTAGTGACAGGAGCCTGGAATAAGGATGCTCACGGCGGGGGAGGAAACCAGAGCAGCCTTTGCCTGTCTGTGCATTTTCCAATGAAGATCTTTCACTAGGAATGACAGAAGGGGCTGGTGAGGAGCAAGGCTGGAAGAGAACGGTGAAGTTAATGTGACTGTGCCTATGTGTACCCTATGTCCAGTTGATGGGAGGGACGAGAGTATGCAGAAGTGCTGTATAGCAAAACACTGGTCCTCACTCCGCACAGTGCTGCCCTGATGAGGAGGAGAGCTGGCCAGTGAGTAGGACAGGAGGGAAAGGTGTCAGAAGGACTTTGAATGGTTTGCAGATAACAGACGTGGAACCTGGAAGAGACCAAACAAAGACTGGCTAAGAGACAGCTGAAAGGTTAGATAGATCAGAGGCCCAGGGACACTGTAGGAAATCTCAGACACTGAGCAGCGGTTCCAAGGCTCCCTGGGTATGGGAGGAGGCCTAAAACTGGAAACAAACGTTTCAAGGGCATTGAATCCCTTCGGAAAGTCATAGAAATCCCAAATCAATAGTGAACAAAGGGTCACTGTTGGAACAAGCATAAGGATTAGGGCGAGGGATTGCTCCTTACAGAAGAAAGTTCCTTAGTCACATTCAGAATGTTACCAGGAACTCTGAAAATCGGATTTTAATTAGAATTGCTTTCAGCAGAGTTTAGAATTTTTGTTCTATTATTCCTGGAACTATCACCTGTTACCCATCTCCAGATGAGTTCCTACAGGTTCTAAAACAAGAACTTTTCCCTGCTTCATTTCTGAGTGTCTTCTTCCCACAGTAATTCCAACACTAAAAACGACTTTATCAAAGTATAAAATGAATAGATCACTCTGAAGACTTTTCAGGTGGGTGTCATTAAGATAAGTCTAATAGGGTTGGCCAATTATCCTCTTGTTTCAGAGAGAGTTTTCCATCTGTCTCCTGTAATTGAGTTGTTCTAGATGTGGTCACTGTAATTTGGTTCTTGGATGGCTTCCAAAGGCCATGAGTTGAAGACTTGGCTCCCAGTCTATAATGTTCTTGGGAGTGAATGGAATCCCTAAGAGGTATGGCCAAGAAGAAAGAAGTTAGGTCACCAGACACCTGTCCTTATGACAGTGGGCCCTCCTATTCTCTTCCTGGCCACAATTAGATGCATCTCTTGGTCCGCTACTAACTCCTCACCTCTATATATTGCCTTGCTGCAAACACCTAGGCAGTGACCGTGGACTGAGGTCTCTAAAACGGAGAGTCAAATATACCGATTTATTCTTGACAACAGTAACATTTAAGATTGTCCTTAAAGACTTTTGTCAGAACTGGTTTGGGTCAGACTGCTCTGTTACTATGTCCCACCACAGGGTTCAATGAGCCTTTCCTTTTACTTTTATACCACATGTGTGGGGGGCTGGATTTCCACTGGGTGTGTTTCTTTTGCACACTTTACAATTTAGTTTTTGTTTAAGTGGAAAGGATGTTTTAAAAAACCTATTGTTTGATATGAACACTGTGAGTATGCAAAGAAAGACTAGACCCTCAAATAAAATGAACTAACACAGGCAGGCTTTCGTTTAGTATTCAAAAGTTCAATAACACTTGTCACTAGTTCTCTACCTTTTTATGCAAAGGGTCTCGGGGTTTTCTTTTTTCTTTTTCTTTTTCTCAAGACAGGGTTTCTCTGTATAGCCTTGGCTGTCCTGGAACTCACTCTGTAGACAAGGCTGTCCTTGACCTCACAGAGATCTGCCTGCCTCTGCCTCCTGAGTGCTGGGATTAAAGACATACGCCACCACTGCCAGGCCTGTCCCAGGGTTTTCTAATTAGCAAAGGTTTGCCATATTATTATAGGAGACATGGTTAAGGTAATAAAATGTAGTGAAGATGGTATAAAATGGGTCTGACTTATTATGATGGAATGAAAAATAAAGTTGATGTTGTTGGAGTGAGAGTTAAATTGTCATTACAGCTCGCTGTGGAAGTTGTTTATCTGGTTGACAGCTTTAAAAGATGGGCCCAGAACTGAAGTGGACTGGTTTGAGCCCATAACTTGAGACTTAGTATGACCATTAGTTTCTTCTATTCTCACACTATGCCCATCCAGTTACCCTGGTTAGTGGCCATTTGATCCTTCCTGAAGATGCTCATGGTTCTAGATCTAAAGGAAACCTACTCAGAAGAACAATTTATTTCATGAAACCATAACAGGGGAGGGAGGAAGTGGGCACTCCAACTGTGCTTAAATGTTTCCTCACACTGTTTTAAAAGCCTGCTGGACCTGGGAGGAGTTAGGGGGGAAAGTGGGAGGTTAATATGACCAAAATATATTGAATGCATTATGGAATTCTGAAAGAATTAATAAAAATATTACATATATTTTTAAAAGCCTGACGTAATTGGCCTGGGTTATTTATAATACACTTTAGATTTACCACATAATTGCATTTATAGTTAGTGTGGTGACTCCAGAAATGCACTGCTCTTTGCATTCAGGAAAATACTAAGGTGTGATTCAGGCAGATGGCGCTGAGAGATTCTAACACTGGGGGTCGTAGCCTGAGGGATGGAAGGAGGGAAGGAACCTCACAGATGTTGCGTTCTCCTTTCTGTAAACGAATCTTTTGCAGTTTCCATCTCACTGTATTTCAAAGCCTGAAACTGTCTCTCTGGAGTGAACCAAGCAAAGCATGCTGTCGTGACTGGAGTGAAGGTTAATACACTAAGCCCATCTCTTCCAGAAGGAAGAGTCCCCATTTGCGTCGGCATTACTCATTTATAGCAACTAAAATTTTAAGTGCCTGGGGCTTGTGAGAGCTCAGTGGGTAAAAGCCCTTGTAACCTGGGTTTTGTCCTGGAACAGAGCCACTCCGTGGCATGTATACACTTAACTCATACATACACATGTCAACAATAAATAAAATCTCAAGTGTTTGAAAACAAAACGAAATGTGTCTCTCAGGTGAGCCTTCCAAGAGCATTGTAACTTTTAATTAATGTACCAGCTATTCTTTGTCACTGATCCCTCTGCCAGGCACTTCCTCTGTCCTTATTGGGGGCTCATTCAACTTCTGAAATATGTCCTTCATTAACTTGCTATATACCTAACCCTGGAGGCTAAGAAGTCAGCCTCCATGCCACCTTTGTCACCGTATCTTCCCAGATAGCTAACCATTCCCTGGCTGGACAGTTCTTTGGTTTTGTAATAGCATTTTCCCCCTGGTACTATTCTATATTTTGTTGTGTATTCATTATTTTTATAATGCTGGGGATTGAACCCAGGGCCCTGTACACATTAAGCAAGCTCTTTTCTATGGGGCTACAATCGAGCTTATATCTCCTCTGTTTGGTTCAGAGGGAATGAGTTACCTTATCATTAATTACTAAGTTCTATGAAATCAGAGTCCAAGCATACTTATTTTGCTCTCTAAAGTGATTTTGTTATTCAAGATGCTGTCGCCTGAGCTTCACGAAGGACGGGGATCCCTGTTTAGTCTGTTGACATCACTAACAGCAGGCAGATTAACTGTCGAAACAAAGTAATGTGCCCTTGAGCGTGAACATCTTTCCAAAATATGAAACTTGATATCCTCTTCATAGGGAAGTGGGGAGTGGAGGGGTGTTATAGGTGATTTCAGACGTTAATAAAGGACACTTTTCAGAAGTTGAATGAACCCCCGAAGAGCAGACAATATAACTTGTAAATGGGCCAAAATTAAGTGGTCCTGACAAACAGACAATAAAAAGCTGTGGCGTCTGTCCGGGTTTGTGGTGTCCCTTAGTCTCCATTCCTTAAGGGGAACTTAGTCTTTACTGCTCTGAAATTCTCTGGACGGGAGTCAGGGTCACTGTGTTCACTTTGGAGGACCCCTGGGAAAAGTTCACCCTGCCTGGGTTGAAACAGGAGACCAGAAAATCTCCAGTTCTGATGACAGGAAAGACTTTCCTTTGTTCAAAGTACTCAGCATGCTGAAGTTTGGGGGTCTCATTTTTCTGAGCTCCCACATTAGAACTACATGCTCCCAGCCTCCACTGAACCAGAATTCAGTTCCCACAGAGCTCCCAGATGATTGCAGTTCATAGGAACTGGAGTTTATGTGCACATCACACGGGAGCTCCTGTGTAGCAGGGACTCTGAATGTCTACTGAATGACCAGTAATCAATTACTAATGAATGAATTGCAGAAGTTGTTCTCTGAGTTAGAACTTTATCTTATGATCACCCAGACAGAAAATGTCTTCCAGAACAGATCGTTTTCCTGCGGCCATTTTCAGTTTTAGAAAACCGTAGCTCCCCTTTCCTTTCCTTTAATAGCCTTGGCTTGTTACTTTCTGGTCACCTTTGTAGTATTTGTAGGCATTTTCGTGAAAGTCCTTTTGACATGAACAAGTAAGGGAGAAACCTGTTAATTGTTTCTAGTTATAGATTATGAGCTTAGCCCCTCTCCCCGTCTCATCTGAGAGTAAACACTCGTGTGTCTCATTGTATTATTATCTCTGCTGTGGTGTTTGGGATTAAGTGGCAAAGCAGGTGTAAAGGTTAGGAGGATGTTCTCTGTCAGCATATCAAAAATTGAGTTTTCCAGCTCACACATCCTTGCTAATAACCGCAGAAGGAGATGACAGTGGAGCATACTGAGATTTTGAAAACAGGAGAGGATTTGACAGCGAAGTCTTCTGAGCTGTCTGGGAATGAAACAGGAGCGGGAGAAGTCCGGAAAGTAAGGAGGCGACCTGCCTGGGCCTACATGATGCCGGAAGAAAGTGCTGGCCACTGCACTGCATTGTGGGAATGTGTGGGGTCACTTTGCTTGTAAGTTTGCTTGTAATTGGATTGGTGACATTTGTGTGTGCAGGCCAGAGACACAAAAGGTTCTGCAAGACATAGAGTAGTTTTTCACATTATAAAGATCCGAACTGTCCATGAGGCCCTGACTTCAGAGTGTTTGGCCAGGCGTTTGGGAGACAGAAAGCTCTATTATTAATACAAGTGTATGTGTGTGTGTGTGTGTGTGTGTGTGTGTGTGTATGTGTGTGTGTGTGTGTGTGTGTGTGCGTGTGTGTGTACAAACACACATAGATACATACTAGTGAAAAGTCAAAAAGGAAACATGAATATGTTCACATTGTGACAAGAGACAAAGAGACCTAGTGTACCTTCCATATATCTTTATGAAGCAAAAGAATATTACAAATTGCTGAATTTCCCAAGAACATGGGTGTTTGTGGGTTTTGTCTTTTTTTAAACTTTATATATTAACTTTTATTTCAAAATAAACATGTCTCTGCTCATACCAGTCTGCATGTGTATCTACAGAATTCACACTGATTCTATTTATAGGTGTAAGACTCTGACATCTGAAAATGTTTCTCTTTCTCTGTTCTGAGACAGGGTCTTACTATGGAGTTGGCTGGTGGGGAACTTACTTATGTAGCCTAGACTGGCCTCAAACTTAAGAACCCCTGACATCTGTCTCCAAGGTGCTAAGATGTAGGTGTTTGTCGCAAGATTGGCTTGTCTTCTTGTGTCTTGGGATGCATTTAAACCTGAGAAGTTACATACTGAAACATATCTGAGTGCAGATAAATTGTTGTCTTTTATTTTTTCTTTATTTTGAAGCAGGTTCTCAAACTCAGCTTCTGATCCCGCCTCCTACTTCCTGGGTACTAGGGTTACAGGTGCTACCATATGCCTGTTTTCTTCTTTATTTAACAGGTATTATATGATTTTTTTATTTTTTATATGATTCAAGTGTGATGAGGCAATTTTATTTTTCTTTTAATTAACTATGTCTCAGGACACAGAGAGGCGCTGGGGCCTAAGGTTTACGAACAATCTGCCTAGACAGCCTCATTAGTTCTTGTCAAAAGCTATAGGGTAAAGACTTCAGCTTAATGAATGTAAGAATTAGGAGGAATCATATTCCATGTGGCAAGAAGCTGAGGGGGAAGTATAGTTGGATTTTCCATTTTACAGCCTGTTCCCAAATAATGACACTGAGACTTATTATTAATTATGGACGCTTGACCTATAGCTTAGACTTGTTTCTAACTATCTCTTATAACTTAGATTAACCCACTTATATTGATCTACATTCCACCACGTGCCTCTCCCGTTTCCTCTCTGTGTCTCCTGTCATCTCCCGTGTGCCTTCATTCCTCCTCTCAGCTTCTCTCTCTCTGCCTGGAAGTCCCGACTGTACCTCCTGATTAGCTGTTGTCTGTTCAGCTTTCTATTGCTCCACTCACAGCAGTGTGCCTTCACACATCCAGCCATCCCACCACAGGGAAGCTTGGTGCAGGGGGCTGCAGAGGGAAGTCACAGTAACAGGTGGTGCTCAGTCTTGGGGGTCAACACACCTGCGCCAGATGTTCCTCCAGCCCCTTTCTACCGTGTGACCTTCATAAGGGTCCTGATTCTCGCCTCTGTATCCTGTCATTTTATCAATGGATATTAGAAATGTGGTTTCTGAAGCACGTGGCATGGAGACGCAAAAATGCTAGACCGTAAATTCTATAATAACCTAATGTTGTGTAGCTCTTTGGAAATGAAAAATGAAGACACTATCTCACTGGCTACTATAGACGTTGGTGGAGTTTTCCATGAGTCTAGGGGCTAGGTTTTGGATGTAGGTTCCCGGATCCAGGCACTTGTTTTTATCTTCACATGTATTTGTTTGTGGCTGTGGGGATATGTAGGGGAGGAATGTGTATAGTTGTCATAGGCATATTCTGGCCACAGTGCACAAGTAGAGGCCAGAGGAAAAATCCAGGAATTGATTTTGTCTTCCTACTGTGCTTGGATTCAAACTCCAATCATTACCTTGGTGGCAAGCAACTGTACTCTCTGAGCCATCTTGCTGGCCCAAATCCAGGCACTTAATTTTTTTGGTGGTGCTAGGGTTCAAACCCAGAGCCTCAGGCCTACTGGGGACCCCTTTTCCACCATACTACACCCTAGTCCTGTATTTAGTGGATAATGATGACATTCAAAGCACATGTAGATGGGATTTCTTTCACAAACCGCTTGCTAAAATCTTCTGATGTCTTGTTTTTCCTGTATGGGACCCTTCTGTTGAATGACACTGGCATCCTAATGCCTCTTAAGTTGATCTTTGGCTTTCCCAGGTCAACTGAAGTACCTTAGACATTTATGGTTTTCTCCCCTCAATAGTTGCTTTTCCACTTACTAAAAACTACAGTTTTATGAGGAAAAGATGGGGAAAGAAAGTTCTCCTAGCTCTCTCTATTCTTTAGCCATCCCCAAACACCCAAATTTCTATACTTACCCTGCAGCTCCTGCATGCCAGGCAGCTTCTCGTTCCTGGATCAAATGCCGCCAGAGAGAGTCAACCTGAGAAGGGACAAGGTTAATTTTGGCTTGCAGTTTTGTGGACTCAGGTGGATGGCAGCAGGCCTGTGAAAGAATCTAGGTGGATTTTGTGTTTTATTTGTTTTGTTTTGTTCCAGATGGGCTGGACTGAACTATGTAGATCAGGTGTACCTCAAACTCGCAAGGATCCCCTTGCCTTGGCCTCCCTGGGGTTAAGATTAAAGGTGCTGTATCACCACAGCCAGCAGAAAGTAAGCTTTATTAGTTAGCTTTTGCACATTCTGATCACAAAGCCTGACAAAGACAGCTGAAGGGAAGTAGGATTAATTTTGACTCATAGTTTTTGAGAATTTCCATCCATCATAGTGCGTAAGGCCTAGCACAGCACTGCAGTTCCTGGTTATGGGAGCGCATAGTGAGGGGCTTCTTATGTCAGAGAGGACCAGGAAATAGAGGATGATGCCAGGAACCAGGATGGGCTATAATCACTAGTGCCTTGCTTTGTCAGCCAAGCCCTCCTGCTAAAGGGTCTACACAGCAGCCTCTGAAAATAGTGCCACCAGCTGGGGAACAAGCATGCAGATTAGCAGCCTGCGGGGACGCCTCGAATTCGGGCCATTAAAAGGAGTAAAAATGGCTGTCAGCATTGCCTGTTGGCAGCTGGAGGATTCCTCTTGGCTCTTTCCTGCGATGGGGGATGGTGTTGAGGATGAGCCAAGCTGGGGGATAAACTCTGACTGGGTTTTAACTTTGGTTATTTGTTATTGGATATTCAAAGTTGTCAGATGTAAGTCGCTCTTGCTAAATGTGAGCTCCTAGACTTAAGGTCATGCCTTGACCATCTCTGTGCTCTCTCATTAGTTTGCAGAGAGCCTGGCCCACAAGGGTTTGAGTATGTGGAGTTCAGATTCACTTTGTGGGGTTTTCTGAAGGGGTCCACATGTTCTCTTGTGTCCTCATAATGCAGTCTCTAAAGCAGAGTAGCGATGACTGGAAACAAATGTTGTACAGAGCATTTTAGAAATGAGTAGAGCCAGAAATGATTCTGATGGGAGGTTCAGAAGTGAGAAAAATAGAGTACGCAGACCATATATAAGCAAATTAGCATAAATCATCATCCTCAGTTCCCGTGTCTCTCACACCTTACGTGGTGGTTTGAGCAGCTGCTTCTGTGGCTTCAGCTCTGGGACTTCTGAGTCGTCTTTTATTGTGAAAACAGTGTTCCATTTTGTTGTTGCTTTGTCATTCCCCATGGATGGTACAGAAAAGCCTCAGCACCCCCCTCCATCTTGTTTTTCCACGGGAGTTTGGGAGTTCTCTTGAGATCCATCAGGGACTGTAATAATTGGCCTTGAAGGGCCTACCATCGGTTCTAGTTAAGAAGGCTTCTCCAAGATTTTGCTGTAATGCAGTCTGTGAGATGAAGGCTCCAGGCAGAATGAAGTCCCATAGCTTCTGGAGGGGCAGGTGTGTAGTTTATTGTTGCTGGAACTTGTCTTCCTGCAGAGGGGAAGGGAGCAAAGGCACCATAGAAGAGGGTCGAGAAGGAGGAAATCAACGTCCTTGTACGGTAAGCTAGGGAGAATAGGTGTGGGGAACATTGACATTTTAGGGCCTTGGAATTCTATAGAGATATTTGAATTTGGAGGGAAAATGAGTTTTTGTACTGTCATATGGAGAATGGATGGGAAGTTGGCAAGATTTTTGATGTTATAGACAAAAAAATATGATGACAGTCTTGTAAAGTTCCTAGAGCAATGACTGGCATGCATTCAGTGCAATGTGGCTGCTTAAAACAAAATTCAGTAAGTGAGCAGAAGCATTTACCACAGGGAGGAGAGCGTGAACCTGGAAAGGCATCTTACCAGGATGATTACAACATCTGCTTGGAAGAGAGGTGACGTCAGCAGAGGAGCCAGGTGTGCTGAGGTGAAGGTCGGAACAGGGCCGCAGCTCTGCCTGCACACGTCTTTGTGGGGCCCAAGGGTTATCCGCTAGGCAGCTGGAAATATAACTCTCAGGCTTAGCAGAGAGTTTGGCTTTGTAAGTGTTTGGATGAGAGTGTAAGAGTCATCCACCAAAGGAAATAAAGCAAGAAAAGGAAAGTGGTCAAAGATAGAAACCAGTGGAAACGGGGATCAGAAGTTCAAAGTCATCCTTAGCTACAGAGCAAGTTTGAGGGCAGCCTGGGCTACACGAGATCCTGTCTCAAAAAAACCAAACCAACTAAGCAGCAACAAACAAAGCATGGAAGACATAAGATCACCCCTCAGATCCCAGGGGTCTGACTGGGAATGTTAGAATTAAAAGCAGAGAGAAAACTCTAAGTCTGGCTACCTTAGGATCTTATTGACATTTCTCGGCTCTCCTAAAGGTAAATATTACATTTTCTTATTGAGGAGAGGATAACTGCCCTCTTTAGGTCATTCTTTAGGTGATGCCAAACTGTGCATGAATAATACTCTAACAAGTGTGTGCTCTCTGTTCACACATACCACAACCAGCTTTTGAAGTCACTCAGGGTAAAGGATGACTGTGTGTTTCGACTCCCCCAAATCACAAGTAACTTCAACTTTGGGCACCCTTGCTTCATTATTAAACAAACAACAGCTAGTGGCATTTTGAGACTTGGG
This sequence comes from Ondatra zibethicus, assembly GCA_004026605.1. Classification (NCBI taxonomy): domain Eukaryota; kingdom Metazoa; phylum Chordata; class Mammalia; order Rodentia; family Cricetidae; genus Ondatra; species Ondatra zibethicus. The sequence goes on along the minus strand of PVIU01001592.1, from coordinate 80,817 downwards.
GCATCTTTAGGATATAAAATCACATACTATTTTATCCCAAATCTAGACCACACAATCTAAAACCCAAATATCTGCCTTTTTTTTCCTTTGATATCTCAGAACACTAACTCTCTAAATGTTGAGGGCCTTCAGCACAGCATTTTAAGCTGCCTCTCTGGCCATTTACTGTATCCTAGTGACAGTCTTCTAATGGGAGCCGTTTGTTCTTTGAAGCCATCGGCAAGGCTGTGAGCACATGTCATACCTCATGGGAAATCGTGCTTGCAGTGGCAGTGTCTTCTGAGTGACAAAGATAACTGGGCTTTAGTCCCTAACCCTGAAGCCAGGCGTCCCCTTTCACTTCCTGTTCTGTTGGTATTCTGCGAAGGGACATCTTGTCTTCCAAAATCTGGAAAGTGAGGTTTCTGTTCTGGCCAACTTAAGTGTCTAGAGTCTGCCTGCTTTCACCTTGCCGTGTGCTTCAAGGGTCCCTGCCACGTGGTCATGTGTTCTCACATGCCTTATGTCCTTTGTTCACTCAGACAGCCAAAGTGTGACAGCTAACTGTGATGCTCAAATGCTGATTTCCCTGGTTCGCTCAGTTTTTAGGCTTTATAATTACTCAATTACCAGCTACCAACTTTCATTCTCAATTACATTCTTAAAGATCTTCACGTGTTCGTTCCTCCATCATGGTTCTTAAGCTCTGATCATGGGCATATTTCCTCAATAATATTGGGGTCAACTTTCAAATTTTTAAGTTCTTCACACATTTCCTGCTGGAACTTCATCAGCTTGAATAGAATTTCTCCTTTTACTACAGTCATAAGTGGAGCTGTTGTTTTTTCTGCTCCCCCTCCTCTTCCTCTATTATTTTAACCTTATTGTTTTGAGACAGGGTTCTACCATGTAAGCAGGCAAGCCACACACCCACTATGTCGTCTGGGCTGGCCTTGAATTTGCAGCAGTCTTCTTGCTGTCTATTGTTGCTGGGATGACAGGTGGGACTAAGCCCATCCTTGAGGGACTTTTTGTTACAAAGCTTGTGTTAATAAACAGGGAAGGACCCGAGGGTGGGCGTTATTAATTACAGAAAGATGTGGCTGCTGGTGGTGTTATTGCCCGTCAAGCCTCCCACTGACAGAGCTGGCAGAGTGCTGAAGTAATGCGGGGCATGGAAACCGCCTTTGCCTTAAGGATCCCCTCGTTCTGTTGAGATGGAATGGAACACATGTGCCGGCATGCGAGAGCTGTCATGCTGCTTCGGAGCAAACTCCTGTGCGCAGCTAACACTAAAGTTTGTTCCCGGGGGGGAAGAGCGGTCTTAAGTCACTGGCTGAGTCATGATGTCATTGCCTAAGCTTGTGATTTCTGAAGCCACATTTATCTGACACATAAAATTTCATACGGAAAATAAAGCCCAAGAGCACAGGATACAATACATTGATTTTTCTTACCGGTCCCTGCATATAAAAGCTGTTTGACATCCATGATCTTTACTGCTAAGCAGTATAAGGAACCTTTCTTTTTTCCTTTTCATTCTCTGAGCTCAGCTTCCCCATCATTTTCCCAGTCCAATCCCTTCTCGGCCTGCTCTGTTAACTGAGAGCACATGTGTTTCTGAATGGAACCTGGAAGAGGAATGTGTATGGCCGTCATATGGAAATACCATTCCAAATTCCATATGCCGTGAGATAATGCACTGGCTAGACCATCAGAAGTCACCCCAGTAAGGGGAATTTGGATTGGAAAAGAATCAAAGAAATTGTGAAGCTACTAGAATTGACTGCCGTTAAGCAGTAATAGGTAGTCTGGACAACTGGATGGAGGCCAGGTTCAAGCTCACAAGTAATGCCCTGGCCTTTAAGAATGAGATGCGATTGATTGGAGAGGAGGGTGAGCCATCCACTCTCCTAAGGTATAATCTCAACAAAAGCCTCAAGGTTTGTCTTTTGTTTTCTGAAAGGGACAGCCAGGAAACCTTGGGTTTACTATCATAAACAGTCACACTTCTTCCTTCTGCTTTGTCCTTTCTACTTGGAAAAGAAGATTCTGAAATAAGTTCTGCTTTGCATCCAGTAAATGTCAGCTGATATCCATGACTCCGTCACCTCTTTGTCCCACATATCTGACACAGCGCCCAGCATGACATCCATCTTGGGTGAATTCCAATGGTGTCGGGGGAACGTGGGATGTTAGTGAGCAGAGTAAATACTGAGTATAGCAAATTCTAGTTTGAAGAAAAAGTGCCATGGTACGAACATGGGGATTTCAAAAGTGGTCGAATATTGCAAATTATGTGCATGTTTCTGCAGTCTAGCAAATGGTAGCCACACAGTGTGGCTGTGAGACCCACGGTGCACGTTTGCATACTGACATCTACGCAAAGATCGGCCATGAAAATAAGGTTGCTGACCTGTATTTCTCCATTTTCTTTGACGGGAGAATACTGTACATTACACCCACTTATATCCCAGATGCTCCAGAACAGCTTTGTGCCAGCCCCAGTAGAGATTTACAGAGTCATCATACGCTTGAGTACAGGTGACCTGGGCCTGAAGCATGGTTTGCCACTCAGTGTGAAATGCTGATTGCAATTGAACAATTTTGATGCCTTCTTTCTTTGCCTGTAAGATGAGGACAATGCCATCTCCAAAATGTGGGGATTACAGTGGATGAGGAAGGTAAACCATTTCTATGTGCCAGCACCAGGTGAGCTTTACTTCTTTGCTTGCCTTTACCTTCTCTCTTTGCATTTGTTAGCGCCACACTGCCTGCCACAAGGAGAGGTTCTGTAGGGTATAACCTTGTGGCCCTAATCTTCCTGGTCAGCAAAGACGCCTTTTATTTGCATTTGTGAACTGACTGATCTTTAAAATTCAAACACCCCGCTTCCTCAAAAGAAATGCATTTGCATCCTGGAATGGGTCCCACAGGCACATCCAGTGATCAGCATTTTCCAGACCACAGGAGCATGTGTGTGCATGCATGTGTGTGTCTGTATGCATATAATTTGCAATGCTCTACACTTCCATGGAATCCACTTTTGACCATGCTCGTACTATGTCACTTTTTCTTAAAACTAGAATCTATTGCTCTCAGTATTTCCCCTGCTCACTATCATGCCCCATGTTTCCCTGACACCACTGAAATTTATCCAAAGTGTGTGTTGTGCTGGACATTGTATCAGATATAGGGGACAAAGAAGTCATGGACATCAGCTGGCATTTACCAAGTACAAAGAACTTATTTCATGATTTTCTTTGCTAAGAAAAAAGGCTTTTCCATTTGTCGATGCTACTATCTCTTATATTCTGTCACTGTCACTTCTCCATTCTCCTTGAGTCTCCTGGGCTCTTCTAAGTTGGGTATTAACAGAGAGAAGCCTTTTAGGAAATGTGTGTCAGTATACCTGGGAATAAAATATCTGGGATGATTAACTTATTAATAGGAAAAAGTCTATTTTGGCTCTGAGTTTGCGAAAATACAGTCTAGTGATACTCCTCTCCCATTGTTTGGGTCTGTGGAAAGGCAGCATACCCTGGCAGAGCGATGGAGCAAACCTGCTTATATCATGAGCCATGGAGCAAATAAAAGAAAGGAGGGCGCAAGCCGTCAGGCACTGAAAGACCTAGAGCTAAGGGCTACCTCTCCCAGCCTCCTCGCTTCCCAGTAGCATCATCCTGCGGACCAGCCTACCGACAACACTGTATATCCAGAATAATGGCTGCTAGGATTCATTCTGCTCTTAGCGTATACCAGGCACTGCTTACGTGTATAACTCATTTAGTCCACACAGAGGCCTACCGTAGTGTGTACTGTTATCTCAAGCAGCAGGTGAGGAATAAAGGCATTAGGAGTGCGGTGTCTGAGGCCCTAGGCTAGTCGAGGTGGTCACGGCGCAGCTGCAAGGCTGGTGCCTGTAAACGGGGCCATGGATGAGCTGATCGTAGGAAAGCCACCTGGTGGGGAACCTTGACGTTTCTATTTTCTTATCAAATTAAGGTGAACATTCCTCAGTTTTCAGAAGATGAAAGGAATGTGTTGCAAAGTTGTATTTCTCCAGTTAGGTGCTCTCCTTTCCTGCTGCCTTGTTTTGGAGGGAGATCAGCAGAAACCAGTAAAGTTCCACATCCAGAGACATCACTCAAAAAGCTTTTCCAGAATTTTTTTTTTCCTAAGCTGTGAAGGGAAGTGACATTTTGAGGAAATGGGTGGGTCTAGAAAGTGTAATGTTAAGCAAAGTGACCCAAACTCAGAGAGACAAAAAACACATGTTCTACTCCACTTACAAATCCTAGCTTGCAATGTAACACGTGTGTGTAAATGTGGGTAAAGCATACCCCAGGAGAGGGTAAAAACAGGTGATGAGGAAGGACATGGAGTAGACCAAAGGACACCTGTGACCAGAAAGGGGAAGAGAGACTGGAGAAGCAGTGACAGGAGGGCCGAGGGGGTTGGGGAGTAGAAGAGATTGGGAATCTGTTAAATCATACAGTGTTCAAAATCAAAATTCCACAATGGTTTCTAGTGCCTTGTATATTAATTTAAAAAAATTAAATAAAAAGTCAACCCCTCTGATAAAACGGCGTACATAGAACTGAATTTGACAAATATTCAAATGTCAGTTACTTTTACTTTAAATATGGAAATCTGAAGCAAGAATCCCTTGGTGTCAACAACAGCTGATGTGGGCCCCAGGCTCCCTGGACCCTCAGTACTTTACCTAAATCTAGAGTTTAACTCTCTACCCCAAGCATGATGCAGCCTGGGGTCAGATGTCTGTTAATCCTTGACTGGTGCCTTTGACAGCTCAGGAGTGATTTACACTGATTGATGGGTGGGGAGTTAGGAAGGGAACCTTCTTTTCCTCCACCTCCCTGCTGATGGCTAAGTAGCTCCAGGCAGTGAGTGAATCAGGATCAGCTGGACCTTGCATAAAGGCACCCACTAGTAAATACCAGTTGAAGCCAACAAATGATTGGGACTCTGCTGTGAATTGTGTGATAATTGCTAGGGACACAGTGATACAGAGGGCAGATGATGGAGTACCACCTGATCTCTCTGGGTGAGGCAATGATGCTATCCAGAATCTCCTTAGCCAATGGTCTTAGCTCTGGTAACTCTTTGTGCCTTAGCACCGGAGGCCACCACCTTCATATCCCAACGATGGGTCCCCTCTTGGCAGTACTGGGTGCTTAACTTTATGTTTCCTTCAAGGGTTGCAGTATTCCATAAATACTTGCGTGCAGGTGTGGGAGCAGGGTGTTTTTACCTGGCAGGGGCTCTCCTGGGTGAAACAAGAAGCTGTCTTCTATTCTGCGGTTGGAAAGGAAATGCAGACAGGACGAGTGGGCGCTTCCCCTTGAACTGGAAGAAACTGGAACTTGGCAGGCGGCACCTGAACTTTGTCTAGAAAGGGGGACAGAAGAAAGAGTGGAGTTGCCATTCTTGTTTTGTGTTGTTTCTGAGATTCACTAACCCATGGTGCCAGTCAGATGGCTCAGCTGGTAAAGCGCTTGCCATGCAAGCATGCAGGCCTGAGTTTGGACCTCCCAGCACCCATGTGCAACTCCAGTGTGCTGGGGCCGGGGGGCGCGGAGAACAGTGGGTCTCTGGAGGTCACCGGCCAGCCTATCTACCATCAGTGAGCTCCAGGTTCGGTAAGTGACCCTATCTCAAAAACGAGGTGGAGAAAAATCGAGGAATGCAACCATTGTTTACTTCTGGCCCCCACATGCATTTGTACCCCTCAAAACATGTATACACACATACAACAAACAACACACACACCACTCACAACCCTGCAGGTTCTTTGTTGTTGTAGTTATTGTTGTTTTGTTTGTTTTGTTTTTCCGAGACAAGATTCTCACGATGTATCCCTGGCTGTACTGGAACTCACTTTATAGACCAGGTTGGACTTGAACTCACAGAGATCCACCTGCCTCTGCCTTCCAGGTGCTAGGATTAAAGGTGTGCGCCACCACGGCCTGGTGACCCTGGACTCCGCTTGAGCTTGAACCTGACTCTCTTCCTCGTGCCAGAGTGAGTGTCTGGAGATGTGAGGTGACATGCAGAAAAGCAGTTGCTCTCAGCACCACAGTGTACTTAAGGAATTTCTTCTTCTCCTCTTGCCCTTCCTCCTCCCGCAAGGACAGTGCTGTCCAGAGGGGCACATTGTTCACTCAAGATGCTTGCTCATTCTCTGAGGCTCAAGGCCCAAAAGCAAGGAGAGGAGTCCAGCTGAGTGTCATTCAGGAAAATAGATATAAATAGAAATGGCCGGAAGGCTGAATGTGTTTTTCTGCTGTGGGAAGATTAATAGGGAACTATAACTCGCACTTTTTTTTAAACACAGGTCTTTTCACATTGCCCAGGGTGATTTCAAATTACCAGGCTCAAGTAATCCCCCTGCCTCCACCACTTCAGTAACTAGGACTCTCTGTGTATACCACTTTGTCCAACTCATAGCTTAAAAATTATTAAAAACATAATTCTGTAGTGTCAAAATTAGTAAAAGATACTTAGGTTTCATAACTATGAAGAGACGACACCTAACCACTTCTCCTGCTTAACCTCTTGGTGAAAATCCACCCGAGGGCAGGGCAAGCCATGTAGATTTGCTGGTGTCTTTAGGGAGCTGGGAGAGAAGACTTTGCAATGTCTCTCTGAAGTCCTGGTTGTCAGCAGAGGTAAGATGAAGCTGTATTTTTATTTGTTGGGGAACATTGACATAACACCTGACAAATGCTCTTGCTGGCAGGCTCAGGGAAGAGTGGCCGATGATTAAATGCTCTTACTTCAGAGTGAGCAGAGAGGCTGTGATCAGAGGAGCCCATTATGTTGAACACGAGGCGCATCAACATCCCAATTAGGAGGAGAGCGAGTGCGGCTGTGAAAATATCAGTGGGCTGTGGTGTTAAAGCTGTCTGGGTTTAGAGCCAAATGGGGCTTCTCAGGATGCAGCAGCTCTGAAGCCCTTGTGTATTTTCCTGTGGGATGCCCTCCTACAGAGGAGGCTGCTTTCAGATAAAGACTGTTTTTGCTTCTTTGGAATGCCACCTGCGTGAATGTGTTGATTTGGACTGCTTATAGACTGCACAAAGCCTGCGGGGCTGCCTTGGGAGGAATGATGTTTTGGATGGATTCCATTCTTAGATCCTCTGGCAAATCAGTCTTGCAACTAACTACCACCCAGTCACAGGTCATAGATGGTGTTAGAAGAGCTAACTAGCTTGTTACTATGGCTGTTAGTTTGTAACTATGGCTGTGGTTTTTGATGATGTCCTTTCTGAAGACCATGAACTCAGTTTTATTTAGTTCTGAAAGAGACAATTTAATCTTCAGCAAGAGAGCTTCAAAAATTATTTTTGCCACAATTGTAAAACTAAGTTCTGGGGATGGAGAGATAGCTCAGTGGTTTATAGCACTTGTTGCTCTTGCAGAGAAACAAGCATTGTAACTCCAGAGACAGGGCGTCCAAGCCCTCTTCAGACATCTAGAAGCACCAGGCTGGTACACATACATACATGCACTCAAAAGATTCACCCCCCCACACACACACATGCATAAATAGACCTAGAAAATGAGTTCTTGCTGTTTTTCTTTAACTTCTACCCAATTGCTGCTATGTGTGTGTGTTTATAAACCAGAACCGATTCCATGTCTTCATTAGTCCTTGATAACATTTCTGCCTCTGATTGAAGCTTTTTGACAACAGAGACTGAGGAGGGCTGAGGGCAGTTTCTCAGGAGAATGACCATTATTTACCTGAGCAAGGCTATGTAGTCCATATGGGGTGGTGCTTTAACAATTCCCAAAACAAGTGCCTGTGCCACATCCCAGCGTACCGTAACAAGCCTCCACATGGCTCCGGTTAGTGCCTGTAGTTGATGATGGAGGACCAGATATGAAACTTAATGGTCTTGCTATCCCAACGTTTTAGTTAGGGTTTCTATTGTTGTGAAGAGACACCATGGCCACAGCAACTCTCATAAAAGAAAACATTTAATTGGGACTGACTGACAGTTCAGAGGCTTGGTCCATTATCATCATGGTGGGGAGCAGGGTGGCACCTAGGCAGACATGATGGTGAAGAGGTAGCTGAGAGTTCTGCATCTGGATCCATAGGCAGCAGGAGAGAGAGTGACAAGGGACCTGGCTTGAGTTCTAAAACCTCAAAGCTGACCCCCAGTGACACACTTTCTCCAACAATGCTGTACCTACCCCAGTAAGGCCACAACTCCTGATAGCACCACTCCCCATGGGCCTGTGGGGGCGATTTTTGTTCAAACCACCACACCCAACTTAAAACCATTGTTCACCTAAGAGCCCACCCATGTCTTTGGTGGTTCTCTCTTGTGTTGGTTTGAGTCTTCCGTAGAACTCAGAGTTCCCAGCAGCATATCAAGAAGGCTGAAACAGAGGGTGGAAGGAGCGTGGAGAAGGTGTTGTGTCCTGGAATATATCCAGGAATGTCAGGAAATGGGATAGAATAAATATCACAAGACCACCACCACTGCTTCTGCTGCTGATTCTCAATGCAAATATAGAAGATCAATGCTGTGGTATTGAAAAGATGAGAAGGTGCACCTTGAGGGCTGGAGGGAATTTTTCAAAGGTGAAAATAAGTCTGTTTCCCACGAGTACCATGACAAATAAAAATCCTCCCTGCTGCTCCCAGATGGCCTGCTTCAGAAGCAGACAGAAAAACTGATGCTTTCTGTTTTCCAGAGGAGGGTGTTGAACCCTGGGAACTCTGAAAGGAAAGAGGCAAAAGTCTCGTACAAACAGTGCTTGTCTATTGCCTATTATAGGAGTCCTGCCTTGTGCCCAAGAAGCCTGTCCAGGAGGAGTCGGCTTTGCCCCATCCATCTGCCAGGAAACCCACCAATGGGCGGTAGCTTTATGATTTTTCCCAAGCTGTTCCTGCTGATGGAAAGGATTGTCATTCGGCCTGTTGCCAGAATAGCCATCTAGTTTACATTCTGACTGGAGAGATGGTTCAGTGGTTAAGAGCACTTGCTGCTTTTATAGAGGACCCGAGTTCAGTTCCCAGCAACCACATGGCAGCTCCTCACCACTTGTAATGCCAGTTCCAGACGACCTGACACCCTCTTCTGCACTGAGCACATACGGCACACGTACATACAGGCCAGAAAAATCACACATAAAATAAAAATAAAAAAATCTTTTCTAAAATTGATATTCAGGAACAGTAAAATTTGTATTAGTTCACACCTAGCAGATTTTGTTAGATATAATAGTGTTAACTTTAAATCACTTAATTGGGGTAATATCATAATAGATATGTATCTTAATGTTATGTAATAATGGGACATCAAAGGCATATATAAAAAAGGTATCTGATATAATGAAGATCATAAGGAATATTGTTAATTATTGAGTCAAAAACCTTTTCTTCTGCCTACCTAAATGATTTGGCTGGAGCCCAGCCTAAAGTGCTTTCCATTAGTGTGTGTGTGTGTGTGTGTGTGTGTGTGTGTGTGTGTAGATAGGGCAGGAAGCACCAAGCACCAGGATCCAATGCTCTGGTTCAGGTGATGTATGTCACCGTACAGACAACAGACACACCACAATCTAGGCTGGTCACCCATTACTCAATCATGTGGTCAGAATCAACTATACAAGACCAGTTGACAACAGAAACGTGTGTGTGTGTATTGAGGTAAGGTAGTAATTATCCCTCCCAGTCTGGCACTGTGCTGGCTTAAAAGAGAACTATCCCCCATAGGTTCAAATATTTGAACACTTGGTCCCCAGTTGGTGGTGCTGTTTGAGATAGTTAAGGAACTGTTAGGAGGTATTGCCTTGCTGGAAGAAATACATCACTAGACGTGTGTGTGGGTGTGTGGGTGTGTGGGTGTGTGTGTGTGGGTGTGTGTGTGTTTAGAGTTTGTAATCTCGCCCTACTTGCAGCAGTTTTCTCTTCTTGCTTCCTGTATACAGAAGAAGGCAGGGGCATGGATAGGAGCTCCTGCGCTGGCCACCTTCTGTACCTCCCCTCTATTATGGACTCGCTCTTGGTAACCATGAGCGTAAATAAACTTCCTTCTCTAAGTTGCCTCAGTCTTGGTGTTTTAATCATAGCAACAAAAGGTACCTAATACAGACATTGCGAGGGGTGGAAGTCACAGGAGGTGAGTGTTTTTGTTTTGAAACTGGGAAAGTCCTGGCAAACCTGCGTGAGCTGTCACCCTGTGTGGGACAGTGGGCCTGCCCATACAATTCAGTATTACATTTCAATATATTAAACTGTCCCCGTTTTGATTGTTCCCAGACACATTGACTTGTTACCTAATAACTCTCATCCATGATTCATCTACACTGCCAGCTCTTGATAGCTCTTGACATGCTCCTGCTAGGAACAAACACAAAAATGGCTATCGACTAGCACAGTCCACTGTCACAGCCTTGCACTTGGGTGTTTAGGACTTGGTGAAATGCTTCCAGGGTAGATGGATGACAGGACACTTTCTACTCATGGCCATCCTGGGCCTCCTATCCTTTTCCTCGACAAAGAGGCATCGTATTTTTATCAGCAGAAGAAATCCCTTCCAGCTAAAATTTAAAAATAATAATATATTTCCAAGCCAAAGGTTGGAAATTCTTCTGTTGAGAATCTCCAAACCCTGTGAAGGAACAGAGTCTAAAGAAAACTGTCTGCTCAGGTGGGTCCTGTGTGTGTGTGTGTGTGTGTGTGTGTGTGTGTGAGAGAGAGAGAGAGAGAGAGAGAGAGAGAGAGAGAGAGAGAGAGAGACTTACTGTGTGGTCCTTTTATTTTTAGTAAACGTGTTGGAAAAATCAGGTTATGTTTATTATGAGCTTCTAAGGGGCCAGTGAGATTGTGTAGTCTGGAAAATGGTGGAATTATAAATTATTATACATGCCTGCTATTTGGGGAAATTTATATGCCAGAAATGCATATATAAGCTGACCTACAGATTTTCGCTAGTATACATTGGCTGAAGAGAATAAGCCGGAAAGTGTGTCTCAGAGAAGCAGAAATGCATTGAACTGCTATTCTTTTATCAGATGTGTTTTTATGTGAGATTTCTTGCCTGTCCTAACACGCCCACCCCTTTGATATAAATTCATGCATCTTTTGATAAGTTCACTGAAAATCATAGTGTAGATTCTTTTCTGGTTAACAACACTCAAATTTTGTAACTTCCAGCTTCTAGTACTAACCAAATTCTGATTATCTCTGCTGAGATTTCACTTATACTATAGACTTGAGTTTTTGTTTCTTTGTTTTTGAGGCAAGATCTCTCTACATAGTCCTGGAATTCAGTATGTAGATCAGGCTGGCCTCAATGAACAGAGCTCCACCTGCCTCTGCCTCCCGAGTGCTGGGATTGAAGGCGTGCGACAGTACACACAGCTTGCCTATATATATATTCTATATTTTCTATAGAATGCTATTTTCCTCAGGACTACCCACCCTGTCCTCTGATGCATGGATGTCTGACTGGGGACCAGAGTCACTGTCTGGGAGTGGGGACTTAATTAGATGGAATGACAGCCCCGCCACCTTTTTTGAATGAAAAGGGCCCCTCCTTGAGAATGGAAAAGCACATCACCTTGGTATCTCAGGAGTGCCACTACTTGAACATTATATGTGACAGAACAGTGTCTCTAGGCAGCATAGCTGACATTGCTCACAACGATGAAGTAATGGAAGACATAGCTTCCAGTAGCTTCCAGCTTTAATTATGAGAAAGGAGCAAAACACAGAAAGTTGCATCAAAATTGATGTTTTTCACAGTGATGTGGTGATGTCTTTGACTAAAACATGCACATATTTTCCCAGAAAATATATACACTGGGGTTGGTCCTCCCTAAGGCTTCTCATCTTTGTTTCTGTGATATACTGTTACATTTGTGTCTGAAGCCACCTGCGGACCTGCTATGTAGGTAATGTGGACTCCAGGCAGAGGCAGCTCACATTTGCTGCTGTAGAAATCTACCCACCTCAAGGATCACTTTATTTTTACATATTTGTATTTTTTGCGGTGCAAGATCCTTGCTTGTGTGTGATAAATGCTCTACCACTAAGTTCCACACCAGGGCTTTGAGGCTCATTTTAATGAAATATCTGCCTCAAAAATGTTTTAATAGAGGTTTGTTTTTGCTATTCTTGTAGTAAACAGTTATTTATTTTTATTCTTTATTGAAATAATTCTTTTCATAGAATGTATTCTGACCACAGCTTCCCATTCTCCATTCCCTCCCAGACCCTCCCCACCTCCCCACCCATCTCACTCCTGCCTTCCTTCATTCTTTCTCTGTTTAGAAAGCAAATAGGTAAGCCAAACAAACAAACCAGAATACAAAGGAGAAAACAGAAATGAAGATAACGCTCAAGAGCAGTTTCCTTTGTGAGCAGTTTTCAATCAGAGGTAGCTTAACGGAATCTGGAGACGGGGCTTGGGCCCTGAGCGTGCTGCTGAAGTGCTCTACCACCCAGTGACAGTCGCTGCCCTGGAGGGACTGTTCTGATATGACCTTCACTTCCCAGTCAAACTCCTCTATCCAGTGGGCTCTCTTGTTGTCGTGTTTGGGACCCTAGCTTAGAGACTTTTTCTAGGAATAGTAGAAGTTAAAAATAAATGCCTTCTACTGAAAACTTTATAAACCTATGCTTTGTGATAAGAGTTTTTAGGCAATGTTCAGTTTTATTATCGTATTAAAACTAGATGTAGGTGAAGTCATCATATCCCCCTGAATAAAGGATCCTCATGGGAGAGGTTAATGAGGAAGATGGGAGGCGAGGGTGAAGACTCATCATGAAAGATGGATTTTCCACATTGAACACTGCAACTGTGATTTCTGTTTCAAAATATACACATGTTCACTCCGCAATTAGAATATGAATGCCTTGCTCTCTAGGATGTAATATGAGTTCCAGTTTTTAAAGTATACATTAAAGATCTCCAAAGTTTCTCTGTTCCTGTCATTCTCCATGTTCCTAGGACAAAGAACATAAATTCAAATTTATGAACTAGTAATTTAGTGTATACTTAAAAATATAGCCACATAGTCAGACAGTGGTGGCACACGCCTTTAATCCCAACACTTGGGAGGCAGAGGCAGGAAGATCTCAGTAAGTTTGAGGCCAACCTGGTCTACAAATTGAGTTTCAGGACTGTTACACAGAGAAACCTTATCTCGAAAAACCAAATATGTATATTTATGTCAAGGGAAAATAAATAATTGGATACTATCATTTGTCAACTTGGCCAGGTCTTGATGTTTAGATATTTGGTCAAATACCAGTGTACAGATTCTCCCTATGTAGCCCATGCTGGCTTTGAACACACAAACCCTTCTCGTTGTGGTTACCTATGTATGCCACCCAAGCTTCCTTGTAAGGAATTTTCGAGATGATCAGTACTTAGATTTTGAGCAGTCTCCACACTGTGGATGGGCCCTATCCCAGTCTTGCTGGAGGCCCCTCCTAGGGAAGCTGGAGTTCTGTCTCTAGACTGTCTTTGGACTTGACATGCAGCAGACACCTTTTCTGGGGTGTCTGCCTGATCTGTTTCTCTGGAGCATCATGGCTAACACTTGAGACCTTGCGTACTCCATAAGGTCTCAAGCCCTGGTATCACACACAGGAGAGAGAGAGAGAGAGAGAGAGAGAGAGAGAGAGAGAGAGAGAGAGAGAGAACCTGGAGGATTCTCTCCTGCCAGTTCCTGAATGACCACTTTGAGACTTAATATTAGTTACATACGGCTTGCCTATGAATAAGGCTTATTAATAACTAGCTCTTGCAACTTAAATCAACCCATTTCTGTTATTCTGTATTTAACCACAAGGCTTATGGTTTTTTACCTCACATCTTGCTTCTCTGGTGGTTGCTAGCATCTCTCTTTACTCCACACTTCTTCCTCTGTATTTCTGCCTGGATATCCCACCTAGCTCTATTCTGCCCTGCCATAGGCCAAAATAGCTTCTTTATTAACCAACGATAATAAAACACATTCAAAGCATACGGAGGGGCAATCCACATCATCAGAGAGATAGAGGACACACACACACACACACACACACACACGAGAGGCGGGGACAGAGACAGAATGTGTGAGTGAGAGTATGGATGTTTGTTTACATTACAACAACCTTTACAGCCCCCATTTGGCTAAGGTGATATGACCCCAAAATACAGATGACCCAATTTTGAGACCATTGCCTTAAGCTATGAGTAGTGACCTGTTTTCTCTCAAAAGTTTAAAATGCAGGACAACGCCTCTGTGACACTGCTGTGGCACCCCCGCACCCGTGAGTACAGTAGTGTCAGTGGTCACAGGGAGTAGATGAGGTTCAGGAGGCTTGGAGAGTGGAGGTTCACAGTACAGGATTTCTGGAAGGAGCAACAACAACACGGGAAACTTTGAGAGAGATTCTGAAAGAAGCCCAGATACAGAGACAAACTGATGCAGTATTAGAAGTGGGGTGGATGACCCCAGCGTGTTCACATCTGAGTGTGTGTGTGTGTTCAAGGCTGAGGAGTCAGCTCAGTGAGACAAATGTGAGTAGGTTTCAATCTTGTCTTTCTTTTCTCCACAAAGATTTTTTAGTGTGTGTATCTTCATTATATAGTTTCAAAAAAATGTAAGTTTGCAATCATGAGAAAGATAACTTTCTTGTCTGTGTGATTCGGCTCCACGCTCACATGCACCATGCACCATGAGATGCAAGGGAGCAATGTTAGAGGGAGGCATTAAGAGGTGTAATAAAATATTGCCACGTGTGCTTTGCTTTATATATTTTATTTCGTGTGTGTTCATGCCGTGCATGCCGCATGTGTGTGGAGGTCTAAGGACAACTTTCAGGAGAGGGGCTGGGTTCTCTCCTTCCTTGTTAAGTCATAGTCTTTCTTGTTTCTGCTGTACTGTGTACTTCAAGCTAGCTGGCCCCCAAGCTCTTGAACGACCATCTTTTCTCCTCACATCTTCAGAACAGGAGTGCTGGGATTGCAGATATGAGGAATCACATGTAGCCTTTTTCATGTGGGTTTCTGGGTTGCAGCTCTGGTCATCAGGATTGGTAGCAAGTGTATTTCTCCGTTGAATGTCTCCCCAGCCCTGCTTGCTTTTCTTCATGGAGAACTTGTTTTAGAGTTGGGGAATATAAGAGAACTGTGCAGGTCTCTCACTTAAGAACAGGTGGACTTAGTACTTTAACAATACCAGCAACTGGACACAAAAGGGGCCTGTGTGGTGTGTGGCCAGAACCATAGTTTCAAGAAGCCAACATCAAGATTGTGAGCCTTTGCTGAAGCACTGTAAATCTCTTGGCACTTATTGAAATTAATTTTCCTGCAAGAAAATTCACATATCCAGCTTTGTTCCCTGAACATTTGAGTAGAGTGTTTCCAGGAGACAAGAAAAGCCCAGGTTAATGATACAACTGTGTGGCAAACTGCAGAGGTGGCATAATCACGCTTATCAAGCCCTAGGGTGTTTGCGATTACCCTGTAGCTTGTAACTGGTGGTTTCATCAGGTAAAAGCAGCAATTCCCAGCACATCCTGTGGCTGGAATCAGCGAGCTTGTATCTTATACAAAACACTGTTTGGCACCTATTGCACTTTTATTTGGGAGCTGAAAATAAAGAAGGAAAGCATGCTACTTTAAGTCTCCAAGAGGGTTATGTTTTTAATTCCACACCACCAAAAAGGCAAACAAATCTGTAATTACACTTCATGCATGGAGATCTGTAGAGGAAAAATAAATTGCTACCTATCTACCCCACAGCCACAAATCAGTCCTAGAATGACTAATCACACATAAAAATTGTATGCTTGATGCTGATTGCTTTCTTTTTGGTCTGTTGTGAACAATTAAGAATTTAGATCTCAGACTGGCTAGGATGTTTTTGAAGGGTGACCCAAAGTCACTATCCTGGCTTGAGTATTCCATTCTTGTTTGGCTAAACTGTTATCTTCAGGAGGTGCATATTAAACTGTAAATAATATCTCAAGGCAGTCTTGTTAGTGCCACAGTACCTGTTCTTTTATGTGGTCACTATATCTGCCTGATGGTGGCAGGGGTATAGTCATTTTTACCATATGGAGACACAGCACCTTTGAGCACTGGTCCCCATGTATTGATCCAGTGGCATAAAGAGCCCTTCCAGCCCCAACACTGGTTTGCTGCCTTCTTGGTCTCATTAGTTAGCTAGGACCACCTGTAGTAGTACAGACAGCGTCTAGTCTAGCAGAAGAAACTAAAAACAGTCGTACCCCATGATCCCGCTTTTCCACTTTGCATAAATACACAAAAGAGTTGCAAACAGGACTGGAAGAGACGGTCATATACCCATGTTCAGAGAAGTATTGTTCAAGAGAGTCAAGTGGTGGAAGCCACATGTGAGTTCACAGGTGTGAAAATGGATGAGCAGTTGTGGAAGCTTGGCATGTGCCCAACACAGATCAGCTGTGAGGACAATAGGCTAAATGAAAGAAGTCAGTCACAGAAAAGTCAGTGTATTGTTCCATTTAGAGCAGTAACAGATCCATAGAGACTGGGAGTAAAGGGCTGGTGCAAGGTATTGAGGAAGGCAGAATGAGGAGCTGTTTGACAGAGAAGTCTTTCAATTTGGGGAGATGAAAGGTTCTGGCTGTATTAGTGGCTGATGTCACATACATAGCAATGTGACTGTCCAGAATGACATAGAAGAATGAACTGTGTCACAGAAGTTCCGCTCCAGTTGATTAACAGCCCAGCCCAAGCTGGACCAATTCTGGCCTCAAGTATGGAGTGTGATCTTTGACTAGATCCAAGTGGTCATGGAGGTACCTGAGTGCTGGGTAGAGAAGGACAATCCATAGAGCGGTGTTGCAGACAACAGCAGGGAAGCAGGCCCTGCCCAAACAGGGCCAAGTAATTGTTCTGTAGACAGACATTTCAGACATCATAAGTGACTGGAGCACACAGACCAGAGCTGTCCCCAAATCACCTTTGCCTGGCTGTCCTTGAAAGTACTCAAGGCGTCTGTTATACCTTCCAGGTATTGCCTGACAGTCAGCTCCTCGGAATTCTAAGGAGAGTTGATACCTTCTGCTTACAGTGCAGAGGAGTAGGAGCAGGTTCGGGGAGACCATGACCCATCCTTCTGTGGCTGAATGTAATGGAAGATTAGGGGAGCAGTTCAGCGATGATGTGCCTAAGGGACTGGACCCTATTCTGAGGAGGTGTGGACTTGTCTTCATCTCTCCTATGTTTTCAAAGGCCTGGCCTATGTTGGTCCAAGGGTCCCTTATTGAAAAATGAACTAAAACGTTATCTAGATATCAATTTAACACGTACTTATGTATAGATGTTTTTCTGCATACCTCAGCAGCTCACATGGTAAAGGCAAAATTCATATTTGAAGACACCTTCTTATGCCATAAGCCATCCCCCCAAAAGTACCATTCCTTTTTAGTGTATGTGTGTGTGTGTGTGTGTGTGTGTGTGTGTGTGTGTGTGTGTGTGTATACACTCATGTGTATAAAATAAATATGGGCCTGCTAGTGCCATGGCATGCGTATAGGACAACAACAGAGGATTTTGGATGATAGCCCTGGCCTTCCACTTTGTTCAAGACAGTTTCTTGGGTTTTGTTCCTGCATTTGGCAGGCTAGCTGATTGCCAGTTCCTTGGAATTCTCCTGACTCTACCTCTCCTCTCGACTCTTGGAGCATTGGGACTGCTCAACCACGCCCAGTTTTGTGTGAGTTTTGGACATTCAGACTCCGGTCCTCAGGACATTACCCACTGAGTCATCTCCCCAGGTCTCCATTCTCCCTTGGCAAGGGTGATGGGAATCCACGGGGAACTCAGAGTGTCCCTGCTCACATCCACTATCGACTGCAGTCCATCTGAATGACCTCTGCTCTTAGGCAGCAGTCCTTTACCTGTGAAGTGCACAGCATAAGCAGCCAATCAGCTGTCTGACTTTCGGCTGCTAGCATCTTATCTGCTTTGTGATGTGTCTGTGACAAACAACTGGGCTGGGAAGGAAAAAGGTATTGATCAAATGTTTGTCTTTGGAAGAAATATTTGTGTAACACTAAGATTGTCCTCAACTCAGGTGGAATTTGAAGGAAATGGCACTGCTGTGATGTTGTGTGTGAGTATGGTTTAAGTTCAAAGAGTTTTTGTATTTCTTTGAATGCCTGAAACTTAGTGTGCTCTAGTTAATCTTGAAATAGTGAACAAAGGTTTCTAAATATCAAAAGAGTAACAATAGTTATCACAATAAAACTCTGTAGTTAGTGTTAGATTTTAGACTAAGAACTGGCTGCAAATATAGAGAGGACATGGGCATAAAAGTTGAGCCTAGGGTGGGAATTTCATTAAGGACGCTTAGATGTTTATCTCCTGTACGCTTCATTAGTGGTTTTGGGATCCTGCTTCTCCAGTTATCTCTCTACAGTCTCACGGACCCTGTCCTTTAGAAAGGCAGTGTTGCTACTTGCTGTATGCCGTCATGTCAAGTCTTGCAAATCTGTACTCCTCTCGGCTTGATTCCTGGCTAGGAGCCCAAGACTGTCGTGTTTTTACAACAGTGTTTATACGTGCTTCTGGAAGAGCCTTGCTGCCTTGGGTTGCTCTTAAGCGACTTTTTGTACACTGCATGTACAGGACTTGACTCTGAAGAGGTCTAAGCATGTGGCTGTTGGGGGGCATTGGTTGGGTTCCACCATCTTCAACTTACTACTTAGGAACAATACCAAGGCCACCTGGAAATGAGCAGGAAGTTTAAATTGAAGCTAGGGATTCTGACTTGTCTTCCGTTAATCCTTCTTCATCGTAGGCACCAGGGGCAATGTTTTGCGAGTCCTTAAGTGGCAATGTTTTGTGTTCGGGGTTTTCTTTTTCCTTGCAGGTATGGAGCTTGGCTCTGATTTCAAGGAGGATAGCAGAGGCAAGTTGCAGCAGTCAGCTGTCTCAGTGATGGCAGATACAGATATATTCAGACTCATTTAGAGAAACAAGAGATGAGGAAGGTGTGTGTGTATGGTCTCTCCCTGAGTATGTACGCCTACAACAGAAGGTATCTTAGGCCTTGCGCCCCACCTTCAGATAGTTCACAGGAGTGGATAGCCTTTGGCCTCCTCACAGCTGCCTTTTGCCACCTTATGGAGTGGAATCTCCTCTACGTCTCATACACGCCTAAGGAGAAGCAGCCAGCTGGCCTTGTACTTCGTGGATGAATTGTCTGGTCTAGTTGTATTATTTGGGAACGTTATACTCCAGGGGCAAGCCGTAGAAAACAGAGGGATGGCTATGAGTTGAAAACGCTTTAATCAGGTGCCCTCAAGGCCATGCACTTTGCACAGGAGTGTGCATGGATGGGTTGCTGTGTCTGTGTCAGAGGGGCCAGAAGGGGCCAAAAATGAAGAAATTGCATTGGCCTGTTTCTGTCATAAATTCAGGTTCAGTGCTTTATATTCTTTCTGCCCAGGGCCATTTTGTTGTTAATTTTGAGTTCTTTGGGTTAGATTTTACTATACTAGCCCTGGGGTCCTTCCTGCTCAAATCTAGAGTCCATAGGGTGATTTGAGGTGATAGGGAGTGGAGTTCATACTGACTGTCACTTGTCCTTTCTCGCTAGCTGCATTATAGATTTCTGCTTTAGCCAAGACCGCCTGCGTAGAGGTGGCGCCATCCATGGGGTGGGCCCTCTGACATCAATTAGCAGTCAGAAAAAGATCCCACAGATATGCCCACAGACCATTCTTATGGGATAATTCCTCAATCAAGGTTCCGTCTCCCCAGGTGTCAAGTTGACTACCAAGATTAGCCATTGCAATCATGCTATCACAAACAGGAATACGTTTTCTACACAGGCTGTCTGCTAGAGGCTTGCCACTTTCTTTTGCTTGTAATGACAAATAGAAAGCCCCATTAGACATTTCCTTTGATGAGTTGCCTTCATCATGGTGTCTCTTCTGTAGCACTGAAACAGCGATTAGAGTGGCTCAAACACAGCTGATCCGCCAGAAGGGAAGTCAAAACTGAGTGTTTTATGCTGTCATTTGGAAACACCAAGAAGTAATAACTCAGTGGGAGCAAAGCCAAAATGGAATGCGGAAAACATTTCCAATACAGGTGACAATTTGTCTTCTTTCTCTGCTGGAATCATTGAGCATCATCTACAAACCATCAGCCAGGTCACATCTCTCTTCCCTAGCTACCACGTAGACACCATTCTACCAGCATGCTTTATCTGTGCCTATGGTTTTGAAGGACGGTGTTCATTCAAACATTGTCACATATTACATTTTTTCTTTTACTATTATTAGTTATTATTATTGCTCATAATTATTATTATCACTCTTAGGATTTGAACCCTTGGGCTTACACATACTAGGCAAGCACTGTACTGCTGGGCTATACTTCAGTCCCCTATTAGATGTCAATGAGGTTTCGCTATTTCATTAACTGACTGAGAGTGCTCTTTTGGTGTTCATTTAAGGGAGCGATTCACTGAGTCCTGCTGCTTACATATGGTGAGACCTGTCTAATACTCTTTTCTATTTTTGAGACAGGGTATCTCTGTGTAGTCCTGGCTGTCTTGGAACTTGCTTTGTAGACGAGGCTGGTCTCGAACTCACAGAGATGTAGGTTTTTTTTTCTTCCATTTACTATCAAGGAAATGGATAAGGAAGGTTTGTGTTAACTTGTCCAGGACTGCAGTTAACAAATGGCAGAGCCTGGACTCAGACTGAATCTAGAGAATATGTGTCTTAGGGTTTCTATTGCTGTGATAAAACGCCATGACCAAGAGCAACTTGGAGAGGAAAGGGTTTATTTCAGCTTACACTCCTGCAGCAAAGTCCACAGCAACTCAGGGCAGGAACACAAGACAAGACCTAGAGGTGGAAACTGAAACAGAGGCCTTTGAGGAGCACTGCTTTCTGGCTTGTCCATGGATTGCTCAGCCTGCTGGCTTATTTTGGTTTGGTTTGGTTTTTGTTTTATTTGTTTTGTTTTTGTTTTTTTTTTTTTTTTGTTTGTTTTGTTTTTCAAGACCGACTTTCTCTATGTAGCTCTGGCTGTCCTGAAACTTA
Source organism: Ondatra zibethicus (assembly GCA_004026605.1). Lineage (NCBI taxonomy): Eukaryota > Metazoa > Chordata > Mammalia > Rodentia > Cricetidae > Ondatra > Ondatra zibethicus. The sequence continues at coordinate 59,750 of PVIU01001592.1, read as the reverse complement.
CTTTGTAGAACAGGCTGGCCTCAAACTCACAGACATCCACCTGCTTCTCTCTCCCAAGTGCTAGGATTAAAGGTGTGCGCCACCACTGTCCCGCTTTCAGTCTGCTTTCTTATAGCACCCGGGCCCACCACCCCACGTGTGACACATAGCCTATGTCTCTTCCAATACAAATCATTGCTCAGGAAAATGCCCCACAGATTTGCCTACAGTCAATCTGACGGCAGCATCTTCTCAGTTAAGATCCCGTTTTCCCAGATGACTCTAAGCTGACGTCAAATTGACAAAAAAATCCAACCAGGATAGTGCGTGATCTTTATTAAGGCCCTTCTGGGAACATGGCCCTTTTCTCACTCCTTCAATCATGAATTCCCTCTTTCAGAGGTTGAAGGAGACTAAAGTAGCTCTGTATGTGACCATGTGACTTCTAGACTGGGATCCAGTCTGCTCGCTACTGAAGTTATGGATGTGTTTGCTTTTCATTTCCCCAATAAATGAGTCACTGATATATAAAGTTTTTAAATTATCTGAACAGTGTTCCCTTCTGACTTAGAGTGCTCTTCCAAGCAATATAACTCATGTATATCTTTATCTCAGAATTTTTGAAACTCACACTTATTTTTCCTGTTTATAGCATCTTTTAGGACCCATGCGATTCTATCTACTGAACTGGGTACCAGTGATATTGCCATGTTAGCTGGAATTCCTAATTTATTAACTGGTTTTCTTCCATGGGATAGGAATCCCTGTCCAACTGAAAGTTGTTCTAGTTTTCAAAACTGATGCCATTATTTTATGTATCCCATTGGTAGATTTCTTAATTATACCTTACTGTATTGATGTCATAATCTTTCAATTATCTATCAGTTATCTGTTTATATCTATCTATCCATCTATCTACCTTCATAATCGTCATTAGAGAAAAAAATAGGTAGATGGGAGAGAGAGTTGATCTTCCATATCTATGAATCCCAGATCTATGCATTTAACCAGCCTGAGACTCATTAAAAACTATTTAGAAAAAAAATTTGTCTGTGTTGAAAATATGCAGCCCCCACCTTTGTCATTATTCCATAAAGGAAACAGAGTAGTAGCTAGTAACTTGGCATTTACACTGCACCAACTACTCTAAAGACAGAATGTATGCTTGTGTGGGGGAGGAGTTCCTAGGCATTTGCTACAAGGGACTCGAGCATCCTTAGGCTTTGGTTCCTGCAGAGTGTGTGGGTCCTGAAACTTAACCTCCGTTGAGAATGAGGGATAATGAATAAGTATTTCCTGTTACACTTGGTGCTTGGGGGAAAATATGAGTTATTAACACATATTTAATTAAAAAACCATATTTTCCTGTGAGCATAATTCCCTTTGCCCCAGAGCCAAAGGGGAAAAGTAAGTTGCCCTTCAATGCTAGCATCTCTCACCAGCTTTTCCTTTATAGACCTAGGGGCAGTGGTACCCATGGGAAATTGGGTTTGAAAGGCCAGTAGTTAGCAATCCAAATGAGCCTGGATGTTGTTATCTGTTGGATAGGGATAAGAATAAATATCTTACCAGGTTTAATGTTTAGATAAAATCATCTATATTCCTGATATTGTGCTAGCCTCCTAATATAGATACTCTATAAGTGTTAGTTACTATTGAATATGAAGCGGTTGTCCTAAGGAACAAGAATAGGTTTAGCAAATAGATCATAATGAGAAAGGTATAAGGAAAAACACTATTTGGGATGTTGCCTGATCTACAATAAATAAGGGTGAAAGGAGGGCAAAGAAGTCTCATTTGTGGCTTATCAATGCAAAGCTTACCTAAGGATTCACAGGTATGGCCAGGTAGGAACTTTAAAAGCCTCCGTTAAAGTCTATTTTCTCCTTCCAGAGGACATGCCAGGAAGTCACCAGGCAGAGAGTTTGCAGGTTTCGGAATAAAAAGAAAAGGGAACCTTTCCAAGGACTTCTGATGCAATCGCTCATTTATGAGACGCTGTTGAGCAAGCTTCTTGAACATGTGATCAAGCTGTCAAGATGGATAGTGTTGGGATCCTGGTGTCTTCTTATGCCTTACAGAATCAGATACCCTTGGAGGTTTTATTTCTAGTGCTGGGAATTGAACTGAGGACCTCTTGCATGCTGAGCAAATGTGCATATTGCACGTTGAGCAACACCTCCTTCCCTAATAGAATCATTTTAAAAGAGAAAACAAAAGGAGTAGCTAGGATGCTGCCTTATCCCTAGGATGCTGCCTTATCCCAAATTCAATATTAGAAAGGTAGGGATTGAGCAAGTATTTTATTGTGGAATATATTACTGTTTCCTGGGCTCTCCAAAGGCTCTGCATCAGCAGTATTCACCAGTTGAATTGATGAACATGGCTCGTAAGTGTTTTAAGAGGAAGCCATCAATGCAGAAACTGGATAGAAAAAGATATGGGGATCCAGCAGTACAGGGGGCACCTTAATGAAATTCCAGCTCAGGAAGGAAGAAAAGGTGATTCTACTTAAGGAAGGGAAGGTAGGAGGAAAGAAAGCAGCCGGAACAAAGAGCTGATGTGGTAACAAGAAGATTGCTGCAAGGCGGAGGAGTGGCAGGAAGTCAAGTAGAACTACACAGTGGGAAACTCAGCAGCTCGAACAGGAAATGAGAAAAGTCTTCATCACACATCAAGGCCAGCACCCTTTGCACACATCAGCAACCTGGCACGGAGAAATCTTCTTTCTCTGTTGTGTGGAGGAGGAGGTTGGCTTTTAGATGCCATCAATGGGTCACATTGTCTATTTTTAACCCTAAGGCAAAATGTCTAGTTTTAAAGGGGTCTGATAATGCTGAGTGGGTGCCGGAAGAGTGAATGAAATGGTCAGAAGAGCTGGCCAAAGGTTGTTTTAAAGAACTCTTCTTAGAATCCATAGACACCGATGGCTTATCTACCAGGAAGCTGATACTGGTTTTGAATGGTGGCCTCAGAGGACACGCGCTGCAGAGAGGACACACACCTTAGAGGAGAGAAGTGTGCCATTTAGATGGAACATGAATGAAGGATGGCCTCCGCAGCTCAGAGCAAAGCATTTTATGGCCTGGAAGAAAATTTGATGGTAGTGGAGGAAGGGAGGCAGATATCCAGTGAACAGCACAGAACTAATCTGGAAATACCTTGTGGGCTGGGAGGTGGCAGGTGGTGGCTTGAGAGAGCAAACCCGGCCTGACTAACGTGGCCTCCGTGTGATGGAATGGCAACCATAGACTGAAAGGGAGTGGAAAATGGCGGAATTGCCATCTAGTTTGATTTGAGGCCCCTCGTCAGTCTTTGAAGGAGTGATTACCTTTCAGGCTGCAGCCCCCTGAGGAGCACGCCTCCTTGGAGCACACTGGTAGCATGTTTGACCAGGGACCAGCAGTACAGCGGAGTGTCTAAAAAGGGTTCTATCCGTAAGTGTTCTGCAGTGACCACCACTAGACAGATAGTTGTTCAAACGTGTCTGATGGTCAGCAGGTGTAAGGGTAGATGCTTAGGTGAGAGGCAAGAGTGGGAGGATCTTTAGGTCAAAGGTCCAATAACTGGTCATTTAGAGATGGGACTGAGAGCCCAGTAGAAAATGATGTCCAGAGCAGAGGGTAGGGACCCCAAGACAGCAATTCCTTTTCTTCCTGAGGGCAGCAGTGACAAACACATGCTTAAGAGATACACATTTGGGGTTTAGCGGATGCCAGCATCATCTCCACCCCAATGCCCCACCACCAAATGCAGTCCTGGGTGAGTTTTGTAGCCTATCAAGTTGATCCTTTTTGGACTGGCTCCAGCGCTTGAGTGTAGACCTTGTCAGTAGAAAGGCTAAGTAAGAAACCACACTGTACTGAGTTCCTATTCTAGCGTAAGAACCCACCTTAGCGCCTCAAGCAGAGGGGGATGGGAGTCATTGAGAAGGCTGTGAGGTGGTTTAAAAGTTAGGAAAAACAAGGCTTTCAGGCCAAGCAAAACTTGAACTCAGTGTGGAAAAATGTTGAGTGATAAGTTATTATTGTTAATAATAAATGCATATTGGCCACAGCTGTTCTGTATTTCTTTTGATGACAAATGAAGAGGGCCAGAGCTTAACGGAATGAGGAATACATTGGAAAGATGATAGTGTAACTGATACTAAATACTGAGATAAGTCAGGGGTCGAGTGCTCTCCTTCCAAGAATCTTTGAAATTATGACCAGTTGTGTGTATAGAAGAAATACGTATTCTACATTTATCAAATGACTGAAGTTGCCCTCAAACATAAAATGAGGAGGAGCCTTCTTAGCTCTGGCAACCATATATCAAAATATGAGAACCTAGGGGTGACTTAGATGCTAAGGACCTGCCACACAAACATGAGGACCTGAGTTCTTTCTCTTTTTCTTTCTTTCTTTCTTTCTTTCTTTCTTTCTTTCTTTCTTTCTTTCTTTCTTTCTTCCTTTCTTTCTTTCTTTCTTTCTCCTTTTTTTATTACTTAAAAAAATACCAATCCCAATTTCCCACTCCCTTTCCTCTTCCCAGTCCCCTCCCTCTCCTTCCACAGACTCTTCTCCCCACCCCTCCAACCCTAAGGGAGTGCCATGCACCCCGCCCTGTGAGTCCAAGGCCCTCCCTACTACCTCTAGGTTGAGCAAGGTTTATATCCAAAGAGAATAGGATCCCATGAAGCTGGTATATGCAAGTAGAGACACATCCCAGTGTCACTATCAGTGGCCCCTCAGTCTCCAGCTGGAGGACCTGAGTTCTAATCCACAGCACCTACATATAAGTTCGGTGAAATATTAAGCCTCTGTAACCCCAGTGCTAGGGGACAAGTGGACCTCTGGAACTCTTTGGTTGACCATCCCAGCTGACTCAGTGAGCTCCAGGGAAAGACTGTCTCAAAGCACAAGGTAAAGATTAGTGGAGAAAGCTGCCCAATGTCAACCTCTGTTCTCTGTTGTGCATATATGGGCAAGCATACTGGCACACACATGTCCACACACACACATGTTAACATACATATAATACTATGAACACAAATTTGTTTGAGGGACGTAGGCTTTTGTAAGAAAGTTTTAATAAGTGTTTCCTCTTTCACCACAACTATGTTCCGCTCTCTTCTAATTACTGTTTTCCTCCCTCACACTTGTGTTTATGGGTTTCGTTCTAAGTTTTTGCTTAATCAGCACTCTCCTTGATGCCTCTAAACTTTGTAAATGGATCCTGTTCTCCACTGTAACTTTAGAACCCCAAACCAGAGATTTAATATTTGGGGAATAAATGGCGGCTGTTAAGCTGCAGGCTTAGAAGAATATAATTTTATGGAGATCGCGGAGGCTGCAGTGTCACTAAGGTGTATTTCCCAGCCTCTGTTAGCTAAGTCTTACTACTGTTGCGAATCTGTGTCATTTGAACCAAGAAACTTCATCTCTAACCATGTTCTTTTAAGATGCAAATGGTGTCCACACAGCAGCTTGGCTATGGGTGCTCATGGCAGCCTCATGACAGGAAAAGATACTGAAAAGTATGAGGACATACTGAGTTTGATTAACAGAGTGTGGAATTCTGCGCATCATAGTACACACTACAATGTGGGCGAATCCTGAAAAGTCCTGCCGTAAACAGCAGTCCAGTCACAGCAGACCCCTCGCTGAAACTTTAATTCACACGGTATGTCCAGAGAAGGCAAATTCATAAAGACAGGAAGCAGGCCAGGTTTTGCCAGTGGCCGCAGAGGTGAAGCAGGAGGAGGAGTAACTGCGGGTGGAGGTGGTTTTACTGTGCTATGATAAACATGTTCTAAAGCAGACTGCCGGCGTGGCATGGTCCCCGGGTCAGACTGTTGAACTGTGGGCTGTACATGGCTTCACTCTTGAGGCACCTGATAAGTGGCAAGCAAGAAGAAGATCAAAGAGTATGGAATTCAAACACTACAAGCTTATTCCTGCTGAGGATGGAAAAATGACTCTGTTTAGTGCAGTCGCTGCTCTTGAAGAGGACCTGAGTTTGGTTTCCAGCACACAGGCAGGGTGGCTGATAACTGCTTATAGTTCCAGCAAGTCAGATGTCCTCTTCTGGCCTCAGCAGGCACTGCACTCACATACCAGTGCTGCACACAGAGGGATACATATGCATACGAATTCTAAAAAACAATAACATCTCGGCTGGAGAGATGACTCAGCAGTTAAGAGCACTGGCTGCTCTTCTAGAGGTCCTGAGTTCAATTCCCAGCAACCACATGGTCACTCCCAACCATCTGTAATGAAATCTGGTACCCTCTTCTGGCCTGCAGGCATACAAGCAGACAAGACACTGTATACATAATAAATAAATAAATCTTTAAAAAATAATAAAATCTGAAAAAAACTTCTCCTTGCCATTTTTTTGCATTTGTCTGCTGGTGCTTAAGACAAATGTGCTTTCTTCAAAGGAATCCTCTTAGAGCATTGCTCTTTCTCCTTGGACCAGTGCACAGTTCGTCTTATGCCAAGGTCCTAAGTGCATTCTGGGTCTTGCCCTTCACAACGTGAACCTGAGAGCTGTGAGCCCCAGCCCAGTGTCTGGTTGGCTTACTCCATACTCATCCCATGCTGGGACCACAGATCTGCACTGAGCTACTTATAATTAGACACAAATGTCCAGAATACTTTATTTACATAAAGGGTGCCTACTTTCTGTTATGAGCTTATCAGAGATGGCTTGCCTAACAAAAAGAGGGTTTAAATTTTAAAATTTTAAATTTAAGTTTAAAAAACATTCAAATTAATTTTTCAGTGAAGATGGAGATCACACAGTGGAGACAAGAGGACTCTTGTCTCAAAGGTCAGTAGAACGAGAAGGCAGTCTGCGCAATGGGGAAGTATTTCCAAATCATTTATCTCTAAAAGGGGACAATGTTTCAAGTATATACAGAACTGCAAACTCTGCAATAACAAATTCAAAAGCACAATTGAAAATTGGTAAAGGGCCAACAGATAGAGAATAGACTTTTCTCTATCAAATCTATTCCAACAACCACAAAGCGCATGAAAGGCCAACACCGCCCCAGTGACACAGAGACAATACCCTGTGGGTGGAGACATGAGGAACAAGGAAGGGTACTGCTGATCATTGTGGGACTGCATGGCCCCTGGAAGTCATGCACTGCAGTTGCAGTGGAAAACACAGAGGTGATACCTGCTGTGTACTCAAAAGAAATCAAGCCAGAGGCTTAAAATGCTGTCTATACATATAGCCCAGTCAACCACAATAGCTCCCAGGAAGAAGCAACCTAAGCATGAACTAATAAATGAAGGAATAAAATGTGTGATATGCATATAATAGCATATTAGACAGCCTTTAATAAGGAAGATGATTTTGACACGTGGTACAGTATGGATGAACCTTGAGGACATTGTGTCAAGTGAAATGAGCCAATCACAAGAGGATTAATACTTAATAATTTCACTTCCATGAGGTTCCTAAAGTATTCAAATAATTTGTGGACACAGGAAGTTGAATGCAAGTTACCGGGGGTAGAGGGAGCAGGAATTTAAAACATTGCCTGACCCATTATATCTAGCCTCTTCTTGGCCAACTCTCACATCCTGATCTAACCCATTTCTACCAATCTGTGTAACACCACGAGGTCGTGGCTTACCGGGAAAGATTCTAACCAGCGTCAGTCTCAGGCAGGAGTTTCATGGTGTCTCTCTCTCTGCCTTCTTCCTCCCAGACTTCAGTTCTGTCCTCCCTGCCTATCTAAGTTCTGCCCTATCAAAAGGCCAAGGCAGTTTCTTTATTCAACCAATGAAAGCAACACAGAGAAAGAAAGACCTCCTACACCAGCATAACGGACCTCTGCGGGCCTTAGTCTCCTCTCTTGATGACGCCCACCAGAGAGTGGCTACAGTTTAATGTGAGCACAAATGGAGAGCTTTGTTACTGTCACTTGATAAGGCACATTGAGAAAGTTGAGAGTCACAGTTGCTCCCAGACCTCCTGAGACTTCCAGTATTTTCTGAAGGCTAACTTCTTTAGGAGCCATGATCACTAAGATTCTGCCTTTCAACATATGCAGTTTCAGTTCCCCTTATAAGCCAGACTGCAGTCTGTACCCCTATTTCCCTCAAATCTGTCTTCTCTCATATTCTTCCTTGCTTATCAGAATAATATGTTCATTGCTTAGAGCAATGGTACTCAACATGTGGATTAAGACCCCTTTTTGGGGGGGTCAAATGACCCTTTCACAGGGGTAGCCTAAGACCATCAGAAAACAAAGATATTTACATTATGATTCATAACAATAGCAAAATTAGAGTTATAAAGTAGCAACGAAAATAAATGGGATCCCAACAACATGAAAAACTGTATTAAATGGTCGAAGCATTAGGAAGGCTGAGAACCACTGACTTAGTGATTGGTCATAGCTACACCTAATTCCAAGGAATGCTGTGAGGTCAGGCAAGGCTGTGTGGTGCTATGCTGGAGGAAAGATAGATCCGTGTAACTCTGGGCTTCATGTCATTTGTGATCAGGGAGGAGACAGCTGGAAGAACTATCTGATGTGGTCCTTTTCCTTAGAGACTGAATCTGATGCTGCCATGGTTTCTATGTTCCTGGTGGCACTGCTGAAACTCCCTCTCCTTCTCCGTCTCCTACCTCAACACTTCTGCCCTCCCAACTGCCACTAAAGCATCCATTGCAGGGCTGAAGTCATAGAAGGCTCCCCTGAACCAAGCAACGTGAATCTCTGTGATACTCATTGCTGAGAGGACCGTGTGTGTGTGTGTGTGTGTGTGTGAGAGAGAGAGAGAGAGAGAGAGAGAGAGAGAGAGAGAGAGAGAGAGAACACATACTTATATACCGCTGTTTGCTTCATTGCACTGAACCACCAAAAAAAAAAATTATTAAATGGCTTCTTCATGGCGCCAACAACGTCACATTTAGTGGGATGTGGTGGCTTCCTTCTCATAAGGAACCACTGAGTTCAGCTGGAAATGGTTTTCAGATGAACAGAAATCCATCAGTGTTTGAGGGAATTTTCTAGCAAATCAGAATATTCTTTGGTTGTTGGGGGGGGGTGAGTTAGTGGGAGAGGAGGGAGGGAGCGAGGCGTGTGTGTTAACTCTGTGCTTCCAGTCCTAAGACGTGCAGACCTCATCCTGACTGTTCTGATTGCTTCATTCTTTCTGCTCTTTCCTCCTCAGGAATACTGAATCATACTCAATAAGCTGTCAAGTCCATGGGGATTTAAACTCTTCTTATCCCTATGTGCCTCCTGTCAAAATAGTCATCACTATAGAAAAGGAAAAAAATCAAGAAATGCATTCTCCCAGGATAAAGTGGGACTCAACGTCCCAGCATGCAAGGGAATTTTTCTAAAAATGTCTTCTGAGAAGAATTCCCCAGGTGTCTGTAATAGGATTCCCTTTCCCGTGCCTCTGCATGTCAGAGGAAGATCTGTATAGGCTAGCGTCTAGAATCTAAAAATCCAAGATTTAAAATGCTCCGAAATCTGAGACTTTCTGCATGCTTGACATGACAGCACTCGTGGGGAATTCCACACCTCATCTCTCAGTGGGTCACAGTCAAAATGAAAGTCAAATTGAATAAAAGAGTTACCTGCAGGTTTCCTATATAAGGCATAAATGAAGCTAAGTAGATTTTATGGAACTCTAAAGCAGTCTCATGTGTATGCCAATATTTTTCAAAAATCCAAAACATTTCTGTGGCCAGGAATTTCAGGAAAGGGTGCTTAGCCTGCGTTAAGCCCAACTTTGGTGTGGCTGTCCAGGAGGTCATTGTAGAACTGTCACTTTAACATGACTCGTTCTGGCCATGCAACAAAAGACAACTCCGTAAGTTTTTCAGCTAAGACAGATGTGCTGTTCAGCTCTGTCTGAAACTGAGATCTCCTGCTCTCCTTCCGATGGAGTCAGAATGTTTAATTACTTTTACAAGTCCCTTATATAAGATGGCACAAGACTTTCCAGTTGCCTTTGTACTTCCTTCTGCACACTTTAAATCCTCTCTGGATTGCTAAGGAAACAAATTCAGTACAGATTTTGCCAGCCATCATTATATTGGAGTGTTTAGAAAATATGGGAAGAATACAGTCTGTAGTACAGTCATTCTCTTTTCCTTTCCAAGTATCTTCCATCTGTTGATCGTCTGTGGGTATAGAGGACTCAACCATATGTAAACATCTCTCCTTTCTGAGAGTGCTTTCCGGGGGAAGCTTCATAAAGTCAAGTCTGGGGGATGCATCTCTTTTTATACTGACTGTCGTGTTCTGTAGTTCCTTTGATGTTTATTTTCATGAATTGAGCTTGTAGTGTAATTTCCTCAGTGTGGTTCACAGTCTCAGTCATGCAAATGACTTTTAGGAGATCTGTAATTTCCTACTAGCTTTACTGGCTGCAAATTGGTGGCCTCAGACAAGGCATTTAATCTTCCCTAATTCCATTTTCATAAACCTGAGTTGAGGGTTGAAGTGGGTGATCTAAAAATTCCATTAGCTTCAACACTGTGGAACTGAATGAAACAAAAAATAGTTGTATAGACTGGGAATATCTTTATTGGTTCCTAAAGTGCCATCCATTATACAAATTGAAAGAAGTGCTGATATACAGACCTTGAACAAATGATTATGACTGAGCAAAGTCCACCATATTGCCCTTGCTAGCATGAAGTTACTCTTGAAGGCAGAATGTTGTGGCCTTTTCATCCAGTAGCTTGATTTGGAGGACAGTTGTCTTCAGACTGTAGTAGCTGGTGAGCACTATGTACAAATATATCGCAGGGCCACAATCACAGGACACAGCAGACACATGAGCTTTCATTTGTTTCGTTTGGGTTTGGTTTTGGGTTTAGGTTTGGGTTTGGGTTTCTCTGTGCAGCCTTGGCTGTTCTGGCACTCACTTTGTAGAACAGGCTAGCCTCAAACTCGCATAGATCCACTTGCCTCTGCCTCTGCTGGGATTAAAGGCATGCACCTCCACACCTAGCTCACAGCACACTCAAAGGTGGGAAAGCTAACTGAAAAACAAATGATTGCCATTAAACTAAGCATTCCCATAATTACAGAGCTTTGCCGCACATGCTGACCAATTTAGTGGAAGACAACAGAAACGACAGCAGCTGACAGCAAATCTGCAATCATTTTTGTATTAAAGTTTTAAAATTAAATTAAATGTACCATACATGGGAAAAACATCTTCATACATGAAAACAAACTATGTGACATCCACTTCCAAAGTTAAGCTTTTACCTCAGGTCTCAGTTCTTTATAAACTTAGCTGTGATTAATATTTTCTTTGGCTAGCTTCTCCCCAAATGGTGTAAGCACGTTTGAATAGATAGATGTATGTACATTGATGTAAATTATGTGCACTTTGTGTTCTGCTTTTGAATCTTCAAATTATTCCATATCAACTCACACAAACACAGTTCTTAATGACTGCATTGTTTATTGATATGTAGATTACAAAATAAGTGATAGTTTTTCTCATCCCCACCTTACTTAACCTGTGACTCCTGTATTCTGTCTTTATCCTCGGAAAGGCAAGGTACTTTATGTGTGATGGTTTGTTTATGTATCTCAGTGGGTCCCCCCAGCTCTTCTATGTATAGGGTAAATTTCTAAATGTAGAACTGATTAAACGTTTACAGATTTTCACCAGGACAGTTGCATCAGTGTGGACATCTGCACACCATATGGTGTTAGCTCATTATTGCCTACCTAGGGCTGTCAAAATTTCACTGTTTTTTTTTTCAAGATTTATTTTATGTGTAGAGGGTTTCACCTGTGTGTGTGTTTGTGTATGAGTGGTACCCACAGAAGCCAGAAGAGGGCACTGGTTCTCCTGGAGCTGGAGTTACACGTGGTTATCAGCCCCATATGGATGGTGGGGATCCAGCCCAGGTCCTCTACGATAGCAACCAGTGCTCTGAGCTGATGAGCCATGTCTCCAGCCCCGAATCTGCAGCTTTTCTCACTTAATGAAGGAAGAAACTGTCTCATTATTATCTCTTACGCATTTCAAGTCACTAATGTTGAATCACAATTCCTTCATGCCTTTTAGTCCATGTAGTCAGTTTGTGGGTGTGTAAAGTTTCTGTTTGTGTTTTTGCCCATTCTTAATTTGATGACAAAACCATTTCATAAACCAAAGAATTAATTTTTTGCATACTTAATGTGACAGTATCTTTAGTTTATCTCTACACTTTGTTTATAGAGAATATTTTCTAAAGAAATTCTTTAAAATATGACTAAATTCAGAAATCTCCTAGTGATTCCACTGAAATCAGGAACAAGACAAGGTTGTCCACTCTCTCCATATCTATTCAGTATAGTTCTTGAGGTCCTAGCTAGAGCAATAAGACACCAAAAGGAGATCAAAGGGATACAAATTGGAAAAGAAGAAATCAAACTCTAACTGTTTGCTGATGATATGATAGTTTTCATAAGCGATGCAAAAATTCCACCAAGGAACTTCTACAACTCATAAACACTGTCAGTAATGTAGGAGGATACAAGATTAACTCAAAAAAATCAGTAGCCCTCCTGTACACAGATGATAAAAGGGCTGGGGAAGAAATCAGAGAATCAACACCCTTCACAATAGCCACAAATAGCATAAAATAATGGAGTAACTCTAACCAAACAAGGGGAAGACTTGTATGACAAGAACTTTAAATCTTTGAAGAAAGAAATTGGAGAAGACACCAGAAAGATCTCCCATGCTCTTGGGTAGGCAGAATTAACATAGTGAAAATGGCAGTCTTACCAAAAGCAATCTACAGATTCAATGTAGTGCCCATCAAAAATCCCAGCAAAATTCTTCAAAGATCTCAAAAGAATGGTACTCAACTTCATATGGAAAAGAAAAAAAAAAACAAAACCAAACCCAGGATAGCCAAAACAATCCTGTACAATAAAAGAACTTCTGGAGACATCACAATCCCTGACTTCAAACTCTACTACAGAGCTACAGCACTGAAAACAACCTGGTATTGGCATAAGAACAGACAGGAGGATCAATGGAACTGAATAGAAGACCCTGATATCAATTCACACATCTTTAAACACCTGATTTTTCACAAAGAAGCAAAACGTATCAAATGGAAAAAAGAAACCATATTTAATAAGTGGTGCTGGTATAACTGGATATCAACATGTAGAAGAATGAAAATAGACCCATATCTATCACCATGCACAAAACTCAAGCCCAAATGGATCAAAGACCTCAACATAATGTCAGCCACACTGAACCTTATAGAAGAGAAAGTGGGAAGTACACTTGAATGCATTGGCACAGGAGACCACTTCCTAAATATAACCCCAGCAGCATAGACACTGAGAGAAACAATTAATAAATGGGACCTCCTGAAACTGAAAAGCTTCTGTAAAGCAAAGGACACAGTCAACAAGACAAAACAACAGCCTACAGAATGGGAAAAGATCTTCACCAACCCCACATCAGACAGAGGGCTGATCTCCAAAATATACAAAGAACTCAAGAAATTGGTCATCAAAAGAACAAATAATCCAATTAAAGAATGGAGTACAGACCTAAACAGAGAACTCTCAACAGAGGAATCTAAAATGGCTGAAAGACACTTAAGGAAATGTTCAACATCTTTAGTCATCAGAGAAATGCAGATCAAAACAACTCTGAGATTCCATCTTACACCGGTAAGAATGACCAAGATCAAAAACACTGATGACAACTTATGCTGGAGAGGTTGTAGGGAAAAGGGAACACTTCTTCATTGCTGGTGGGAATGCAAGCTGGTACAACCCCTTTGGATGTCAGTTTGGCAATTTCTCAAAAAATTAGGAAACAACCTTCCTCGAGACCCAGTAATACCACTTTTGGGTATATATCCAAAGGATGCTCAATCGTGCCACAAGGGCATGTGCTCAACTATGTTCATAGCAGCTTTATTTTTCATAGCCAGAACCTGGAAACAACCTAAATGCCCCTCAACCGAAGAATGGATAAGGAAAATGTGGTACATTTACACAATGGAGTACTACACAGCAGAAAAAAATAATGACATCTTAATTTTGCAGGAAAATGATAGAGCTAGAAAACATTATTTTGAGTGAGGTAACCCAGACACAGAAAGACAATTATCACATGTACTCACTCATAGGTGGTTTTTAAACATAAAGCAAAGAAAACCAGCCTACAACCCACAATCCCAGAGAACTTAGACAGCAATGATTTTGATCAGTCACCCCTCCCCCAACTCCTCCCAGGTCCACCTCTCCATTCCGTACCCAATCCACTTTGTGCCCTCTTTTTCTTTTAAACCCATCCAACTTTATGCTGTGTCTGTGCTCTTGGATGTGTCCATCCACTGGAGTCTGTTCCTCTACCATGCGTCATATCCCTAAAGAAAGCTGCCCATCGTCCTTCTCCCAGCAGCATTCAGTGCCAGAGCTGCTGTGCTTTTAGGTGTGGATCAAGCTGGGAAGGAGCACCCTACTTCTGCTCACTTCACCATGGGAGCTCTTTGTGAATGCTCTTCTCTTTCCATTTTCTCCTCTAACCTCAGAACTACTTTTTCAATCACCAAAAAAGAATCAACTTTTTCCATTATATTGGGTATGCACAAAACTAAAAATAAATAAGATTTAAAAATATCATCTCGAATGATATTTTTAATGTCTTCTCTTGAATTCTCATTTCTGTGGTAATGTTCTATAAATAAGGCATCGCTGAGCCTGTTTACACACATATTTGTAGGCAATCAACCAGAAAACGTTAGTATTTGCTTGTGCTCTGTCTTGCAGTTCATGGCTCATTACGGAGTTTGGGTTGGCTCCAATCTGGCTGATTTCATAGAAACCGCTGAGGTCTGGTGGCAGTTAGACACCTGGTCATTCTCTGAGGTAAATCTTGCTGAGCAGGAAGCTAAAGTTTGGCGGTAGATTCCAAGAGGCAATTCTGACCTTCTAGTTGGAGAATGTGAAAAATAAGACCTTCCTTTAGCTAATAATATTAAAAGTGAAAGGATCTTCCTTGAGCTTGTTGGACATTTTCCAACAGAAGATGAGCTTTTAATAACAGAAATGTATCTTTTCATTTAACACAGATCTGTACTTCAGGGTCTGAGCACAGCCCCATGGTGAAATCTCCTTATTTGTACATGCTAGAGTGCAAAGGAAGGCTTTGCTGCTTATATGGAGAGAAAATAAATGAGATTCTTCTCCATCTTCCATATGTTTAATGGGAGGATTGTCTTAGCTTCTAATTTTAAACTGAGTATGAAGTCAGAGCGCTGGTACGATTCATGTCCAATTTATCTCAGTAGCCTGCAATCTCTCTGCAAGAATCCACTATCAGCTATCGAGGTGGTGAAACTACCCTCAACTCATGGGGCAGTTTGCCTGTTTCTTTTCACTTAACAAACAGCATAGGAAAATGTCCCAGAGAAGCAATGTGGCATCGTTACAAAAAGGTGCACACTGGGGACTGGAGAGATGGTCCAGTGGGTATGAACATTTACTGCTCTTTCAGAGGATCTGAGTTCAGACTCCAACATCCAAATCAGGTAGCTCACAACCACCTGTAACTTCAGCTCCAGGAGATCCAATGTCCTCTTTTGGCCCTGCAGACACCTGAAGTCATATGACATCTATCTGTACTCATATAACATATTTGTATATGCAGACACATGCATATACATAATTAAAATCCAATCATTTTAGAAAGGTATATACCATACATTCTATTACCTTAGTTCAAATATTTTTTAAAAGATGTTCAATCCTATTAACTTGAGATAGCAAGTATAGTGACCAGAACAACTAATATTGAAAATAAACATCTTTCTCCCATCCTACGATGCATGGCTATAAGGAGAGTGGCAGATGGCACGTGGGGGACAGCTGTAGCTTCTGGCAAAGAACCGGCCCCTTCACAACAATATGACAACATGTGTCTGGGCTAAGTGCTTTTTACAATAGAAAGGGATACCGGGACTGCAAGCTTACAAAGGGCACAGTACTGTGTTTAAGGTAAGGGCACGGGTAAATACCCTAAAGAAGAATGCAGGGACCAGAGGGACCACAAGCTAAATAAAATATGCCCAGAATCTTTATTCAAACTTGATCAAGTCCAGAGTCATTCCTCTCTAGAGAGAAAGATGTTAGGATAAGGCTTAGCGTTGTCTAAATGTGCAAGTGAGGAATTGCCCCTGCACACAAAAGAAATTCTGGGAACATTTTTCCCTTCCAGCTTTTCCTATTTTTTGAGATTCTTTGTAGAGAAACTATAGCTGAGTGTGTTCTCTGCTGTGCCCTTTTCCTTTGCTCTGTCATCTTATTGGTTGCCCTCAGAATGCTTTTTAATGGAGGTAAAAAGCACATGACATGAAAGTTACCGTCTTAAGTATTTAAAGTTCATGCTTTAGTGGTTTTAAGAATGTTCACATTGTGTGTATGTGTGCATGTGGTGTATGTGTTTATCTGTGTATGGGGGGCACATACTTGCTTTTGCTGGGCTAGAGATTGACTTCAGGATCTCCCCTTCTGTTACTGTCTACCTTATTTTAAGACAAAGTTTCTCATTGAGCCCAGGGTTCACCATTTTGGCTAGTCTGGCTGAGAGCCCCAGATCTGCCTGTGTCTGCCCCCATCACTGAAGTTCCAGGTGTGAGCCACCATACCTGGGTTTCTACTTGGGGTCTGAGGCTCAGTTCCTCCTGCTTGTACAGTAAGCACTTTACCAGCTGAACCATCTCCCCAGCCTTGAAACACCATAATAAAGGAGCTCTGTATCTATTTAATCATAGCCCTGTCCCCAAACCTGTCAATCAACATTTAATTTAATATGAACTCTGTGTTTTACTACTTCAGGCAATTCATGTAAGAAAAATAATAAGGTATTGGATTTTGTATGTGTGACTGTTTCTTTCTCTTAGCACAGTGCCCTTAAGTCTCATGCACTTCGTGGAACATATCAGAATTCGTTCCCTTTGAAGGCACAATAACTCTCCACTGTATGTTGTATTAGTTACTTTTTCATTGCTGTGACAAAATGTGTGACAGAAATAAGTAAAGAAAGCATTTATTTTTGGCTCAGAGTTTAAGTGGGTTGAGTCTATAGTTGCTTGGCCCCATGTGCTTGGACAGAACATTGTGGCTGGGGGTGCATATGGTGGAAATCCTTTCACTTTGTGATTGATCTAGAAGCAGAGGCCACAGTGGGAGAGGGCCAGGGATAGCTCTCCACTGGCAACCCACTTCCTCCAGCTAAGCCCCACTTCTCAATCTTTCCACAACCACTCAAAATAGGGCAACAGCTGGGGACCTAACATTCAAAATATGAGCTCTAGGGGGCATTTCAGATGCAAGCCACAGCTTGCGGATATTTTGCTTACTGATCTTTATGAGCATTTGGACATACTGTCTTGGTCCACTAGACAACGAACTTCCCAGACTATGAATAACTACAGAGTTGACTCACTGAGGCTGAGAGCACATAGTGGGAGTGTAAATGATTGCTCACGAAGTACATTGCAGTGATTGATGGCAAGCCCCTCCACCTCCTCACTTCAGTTTAGACAGGTGCAGCAGCCATGAAGGAAGCCAAAGGACTAAGGTGGCAGTGACCCCCTGAGGGAAGGATGCCCTTTATTCTAAACCCCAGCTGTGGGCTTGTTTCCTTAAGCCTGGGGTGTGATCTCCCTCTCTAGCCCTGCTTAAGAGCTTTGCTAGAAAAGACTCAGAGGTTGGAAAATAGGAGTGAAGAGACTATTTAAACTTCCGACATCCCTTTCTCCTGCTGCACTTTCCATCTACAGGTACATTTCTCAGGGTTGAGGAGGCGTGGGGGGGCTACAAAACCTTGGGGCATTTGTTTTACATATGCGGTCTCTGCCCACCTTAGCTATGGGTGTGAAGATAAGCATTTACTTGGGATTTTGCCATGGGGGGGGCCCATAACGCTTACATCACCAGTTTCACTTTTTAAATTATTTTATTTTTATACTTAGGGATTACTCTGTTGGCCCTAGAGAATAGAATGAGAAAATATACTAAGATAAAGCTCAGAATGGTAATGGAAACAATATACATACATTAGAAAATACAGCACTTTCCATGTCAGGCTTTGTTTTCTCTATTTATTTTCCAGACACAGTTGCTCCGTGTGACAGCCCTGGCTGTCCCGAAACTCCATAAACTCCCAGGGACCCGCCTTGCCTCTGCTGGAATTAAAGGCATGCACCACCACAGCCCAACTGTGGTCTTTGTTTTTTTAAAGAAATGCTTTGGGAAGTTCTTTTCCAGCTTTAGTGAAGTAAATAATGGATAAGTGAAAACTGTATGCAGTACTTTCTGGGTGTAAATCATGAGATTTGATGTGTAAATATCATATCAATATGTGAATAAATACGTGAAATGATTGCCACAGCCAAGTTATTAAGAAATCCTTCACTTTTGCCATGACCATGCTTTGAGTTTCGACCTGAATAAACAAGATGGCATCCATATCCAAATGCTATTGAAGACCATTTGTTTCTTTAAGAGAACTGTTGAAAATTACTAAAAAGCATTGCTGGCCTGGTAAACTTATAAGGACTACCAGGAAACTTGCTTCTGAAATACAAAGCACTCTAGTTTATTTTGGTATGTACACAATAGAATCAACCTGTTTTACAACTATGCATTCGATGGTAAAAGTTTAGTTGATATTTAACTAGAAACAATTATAAGAGCATCAGTGTAAGCCTAGCATATGATTAATTAGGAAATGAAGGATATAATTCCATTAAAGCTTGCTTGACTTCTGTGTTCTTTTAGGAGCAGTCCCAATGTGAAACCAGATACATACATATAGCTAGGTGTCCATAGTCATGACTGAGAGATATGGGCAGTTTTAACTAGCATGCCTAGTGGGCCATTCATTGGCTCCAGTTATATAGCTACAGCAGACATTATGTTCCTTTTACCTTATTTCAGGTTTAAGAAATCTTTTTTTTTTTTTTTGGTAGGACATTAGTGAAAATGCTGGGGCAAAGAAGATACACTGTACACATTAGGAACTCACGACTCCTGAAATCCCTTAGGTAATGGAAACCAGAAATCCAAGTTCAAGCAATTTTCACGCTCATTCTCCAAGTGATGATTTCAGGAAAATGTCATGCTGGCTTGGGGGATAAATGTGTGGCCCCAACAAAGAATGGCTGGTGCTCCGAGCTTGTCACCGGTCCTGTAGTATAGACCCATGCATTCTGAAAGAGCTGGAATCTCTCGGCTGCTGCATTGATTGTAATACATGCATTGCAGCCTAGTGTTCCCATTAACATATGACCTTTATCGTTTGGAGGGAAAGTTATGAAGGCCAGATGTAGCCAGCATGAAACACAACCTCCGCCAACCCCCAGCTGCCACTCCCTCCTAGCCTGTGTTCTCTGGGAAGACTTTTGAGTGGAGGTGGAGGAATGAGCTGAGTGTTCACCATGCGCCACACCCTCATTTATTCCACGCCCTCCAGAGAGCAGCTTGGGGTAAACTATACAACAGCCTCCCATTGTGCAGATAAGAAGACCTCCAGGCTCAGGCAGGCTAAGTTATTTGGCAGGTCGTTCTTTTACAACTGTGTTTCCCTTTGCAAAATACCTGTGCCAGGCCACCTTGTCACAGAGGAAAGAGGTCTTAGCGTGTATACAGTTATGGTGGAGTTCTGCTGGACGCTGGGATGTGTGTGTACCAACAACAAACAACCAGTAAGGAAAGCCAAGCACATGTTGGGTGTCCATGAAGAGAACATCGTAGAGGACCAAGGGGCAGAGTGTGGCTTATCTTTGTGGAAGGCATCTTTCCTAAGTGGGAGTGGCTGCTGGGTTCATGGGCAGCCCCGTCTTCACAAAAGATATTCAAACTCTAAGGAAATGCTCTTTTACTCAGAATGCCTAGAGCTCAAAGTGCAGAAAGAAGAAAGGAGAAAGACTTGGGGCATGATAAAATATCCGTTCCAGAGTGAAAGCAGAGGTTAAAGCAAGCATGGTGTGTGGCTCTTCTTCACCCCTGGGAAAGGTGCTTAAAATTGCTTGTTTTATTCTCTGCACCCTAAATAATTTTTTTAAAGAAAGAAAAGATGATACTTTTAAGGTAGCTCGTTACCTTTTTGAGGTTAGGCCCCAGAACCTCCCAAACTAAAAATAATGCGTTTCTGTGATCCAGATGACCTGGCTGCTGAGCACTGACATCTGCAGTGAAGAACAGCACCATCTGTGTTATGCAATTCCATGAGTGGCCAGAGTGGGAAGAGTGGGGTGGTTCACACTGAACTAACCAAGAGGGTAAACTGCTGTGGCTTTTATTGTAAGATAGCTTTTAGTGCTCTCTCCCCACTTAGACAATATTATAGGAGCTCTATCTTTTTCTGTTTGAGTCTTTAAAAAACTCTTGTGTTGCTAACTAACTCTTATGTTGCTTATCTTTTTGGGGTAGGGGAAGGGAAATGTGTCTTCATGATTAGTTCAAAGTACTTAAACCATAAAAAGAATTGTATAAAGCTATCCCTTTAGAGACGACATCCCTGGAAAGATACAGCAAGCTTCTTTACGTGTCAGTAGTTGACTTTGAAATAGAACGTATTTTCCCTGTAGTTCAGAACCTTGCGGTTGGTCTTGCTAGTGTGAGATTAAGTGACAGAACCAAAGACATTTGCATCAAACAGACTGGCCCCAATGATCCTCTTCCTACCTGCAGAAGGTGTCTGCAAAGCAGGTGGGCTGAGAAGTGAAGTAGGGGCAGGGGAGAAAACAGGTCACATCTTGATCACGTGGGTTCTCTTCATGGTTGGTCATACCTAATGGACCATTGCATCTTAACACTCAGTTTTGGGAAGAGTGACTATGTGGTTTATAAATTGACTTTTGGCATCTAACATTCTAGAAAATTCCCATCGGCTTTCCTAACCCCCCACACCCACTCCCAAGTGTATTTGTTTCCTTGCTTTGGGCTTTTTTTAATTTCCAGAGAAACTGCTGGTCTTTGTGACCACACCCTTTCTAGCCAGTCCAAAGTCGGCATGCAGGCATGTCTACACTAGCCTCCACAGTGTGAGTGTGAGGTGGTGTGTGGAGGGTGGCCAGTCTGATCCTCTTATTTACTGTAGAGTCAGGAAGTTCACATCTTGGGGAAGTGGAGCTAGAAAGCCAAGGAGAGCACAGGTCTGCCCTCCCTCTGGGGCTGGGGAAAACTCAGGGGAATGAAGTTGTTGCATTTTGTCAGTTATTTCTCTTCTAGACTCTTTTCCTGTTTCTTATTAATGTTCCTTTAGAAGATACTATCACTACACTTGGTAGGAGTGGCATCCACTTACCCAGGGTGCTGTGCCCTTTTATGTCTTTCACATTTTGTATGGTACTGGGTGGGGTTGTCTAACGCAGACTCTCCCACATTCCACATATCCCACCGAGCTCTCCAGCCCAGATGCATCTCCAGCTTTCAATGACAGAGTCTCTAGGTTAGCATGCAGGTTGCAGAGATATCAGGAACAAAGAGTCTCCTTGTCCTCATGACTTCCCTCTCCATGGCTCACTCATGGGCCACTACCATGCCTGCTCACAGGAATGGCCCTTCCCTGAGATAGATAGATAGATAGATAGATAGATAGATAGATAGATAGATAGATAGATAGATAGATAGATAGATAGATAGATAGATAGATAGATGGAAAGATAGATAGATAGATAGATAGATAGATAGATAGATAGATAGATAGATAGATAGATAGACAGACAGACAGACAGATAGAAGTCCACACAAGTTGAAGTCAGGTAGCGGCATGGGGAACTGGCCAGGGTTACCTAGCCCCTTCCGTACAGGCTCTCATAGAGGGCTGCTTGCCCATCTAGCTTGTTCTCCTATATCCCTATCTCCCTATCCTTGAATGACCACACTGGCCTTGATCCTTGTACCCGGTTGAGACCTTCTTTCCTGTCTGTCACATTCCTACCTCTCCAGGAATAGGAAATAAGAGTCTGTCAGTGAATTAATCCACAACAGAACTACATTGGATCACAGGTTCACCATTGACTGTTTTAGCTGACAAGTCCAAGGCTGTGACATCTGCCGCCTATCAAACATCTGCCTTCTGCAGGGAAGAATCATAGGTTACATAATATCCTTGCATTGACATGAAATTAGTTAATTTCAGGGCATATGTATACTTTCAGTGTAAGCCTGAAAACATTTTCCTTATCCTTTTTATAAATGTATATGCTGATCTGCCTATTATAGATTATAGTGCATAGGGTGCCACCATTTTATTTTATTTTTTCTGTCCACTAATCAAATGCCCTGTTCAAACTTTACTCTCCACTCTGGATTTCAAAGCTCTTCATTTGCATCTCAAAGTCAATCCCAGGGGCTGGAGAGATGGCTCAGTGGTTAAGAACACTGACTGCTCTTCCAGAGGACCAGGGTTCAATTCCTAGCACCCACATGGCAGCTCACAACTGTCTGAAGATCCAGTTGCCGGGGATCTGACACCTTCATACCAATGCACATAAAATAAAGTTAAATAAACCATAAAAATATTTTTTTTTAAAAAAAGTCAATCCCGTATAGAAAAGTCTGTCAGACTAGGAATGGATGGAGTCAAAGTTATTCTTGCTCAACAACATTGCCTTGAGAGAAGAGGAAGTGATTGTTCCCAAAGACAGGAACTGTGCTGTGCTTTATCTGATAATATACAAGGGCGATTTGTTAGCTTAGGGAGAGAGGTAGGAGGTCATCATGCTACTTGGTAAATTAGAGAGGCCAGGCACCGAAAGGAAAGAGATTGCATGTCAGATGTCTCCTCTAAGAGTTAAATCACCATGCAGCAAGTATTGTGAGTGACCCCCTCAGCTTTGCCCTACACTCCCATGCCTGGGAGTACTCCCCAAGTGGGGAATGTGACTTTGTAGAAATTTGCAGACTGATGGGCAGCAGTTGTCCAGGTACTTGAGGGGTTCCCTAAGGCAGTGTTGGAGGATGACAAGAATGTTGTGGTCTTCCCAAAAATCCCTGAAGTAACACTATCTCCCTCCATACCTGTCTCAGACCCCGGTAACCTCCTGGGACTTGCACGAGAAAATGAGATAAGGATCTGTGTGCAGAGTGGGTTTACACTATCCACGGTGGGTTCACACCATCCAGGGGACTTATCTGGACATGACTCCCCCCTTTGCCCTCTAAACTTAGGCTTCCCTCAGCCTCATTGTACCCCAAAACTGTGAACCATTTCTCTTTCCCTCCTATACCTTCCAGAACCCGGCTTGCTTGTTGCTCCAAGCCTGGCAGATATTCCAGGTGAACATGCCTGTGGAATAACCACGTTCAGTTACGTTTCCCTCTAGGTTTGTTCTGTTCTGTTTCAGTTTCAGTGAGTCTGTGATTTTTGATGTTCACAAAGTTCCACAGTAAAAGTTTTTCTGTAATTTCCTTTTCCCTTCTCCTGAAAGGGTTCTTGGTAATCTTCCTAAATGTTTTTTTTAGTGTCTTTTGATCGCCCTGCACAGTATCCTATACATCTCTGGTAAGCTGTGGCTACTTAGAGACGAGGTTTTCAATCTTCTGTTCTTGGTATTTGCAAGCAATTAGCAAAGTATGTTTAGAGTTGAGCTGTTATGGAGGCTCATTCTTCTGCGATGCCCTGTAATTAGAAGGATAAGCTCTCAACTTCTTCAAGAATCCAGTCTTCTGACTGAAAAGGTTTGAACCCTGTATTGTAAATGACTGGAGTTCACATAGCTAGCAGAATACACTAATTCCATGCTGCGATTTCAATGTCAAATTTTATAGTTGTTTTGTTGTTGTTTCATGCTCAGATTATCATCCTAAAATATAGTGTTGAAAATGATTTGTAGACTGGGAAGCTAGCTCAGTTGGTAGAGTACTTGCCAGGCAACTGTGAAAACATTAATGTCAGCCAGCTGGCCGGTGGTGGCACACACCTTTAATCATAGCACTAGGGGTAGGGGGGTGGGGAGAGAAAGGCAGATTTCTATGAATTCAAGGCCAGCCTGGTCTACAGAGTGAGTTCTAGGATGGGCTCCAAAGCTACAGAGAAACCCCATCTCAAAAAATACAAAGTAAAACAAAATATGAGTTCCATCCCCAGAACTCGTATTTTAAAAAGCAGGGCAAGGTAGTGCCCATTTGGAACTGGGGAGATAGAATTAGACTCATCTTAGACATCCCTAGGGCTTGATGGCTAGCCAGTCTAGCCAGATTGATGATCTGGAGGCCAAAGAGAGACCCTGCCTCAAAGAGAAGTGTGAGGCTCTTGAGGAATGATTCTTTAGATTGACTTTCTGCCCCAGGTCCCACACCACCACCACACGCGAGAATCCATATAAACACAATACACACACACACACACACACAAATGCACTCACCTACCCACACATGTACACACCCAAACATCCAGAAAATAACTTGTGGGCTACAGATGTAGTTCAGTGCAGACTACCTGCCTACCATGTACAGAGCCCTGGCTTCCATGCAAAATGACAATAGCAGTTTGTAACTCTGGCTTCAGTTGTGTGGTGTTTATAACAGTAATGGTGCTTAGTTGTCAGAACTAGAAGTTTGCTGCCAGCCCGTGTGCTGGTAGAAGAAACTGTCGCTCTTACTGGATTGCTATTAACAGAGATATGGAACTCTCTAGAACCACAGTTTTAGAGGAAGGCATTTTTTCCTCACCGAATTTAATAGATTTCACAGAGCAACTTTTCTCCAGAATAATTTAGCTGCTCTGAAGTTTAATAAGCCAGAATGTAGAAAGGTCGGCTGAGTCCATGAGTCCAGCATGGTGTTCTCCAGGCTCCAGGAGATGCAGGCTGGCAAAGGTGAGCAGGCTGGTTGGGCCGAGTCCGCGAGACATGGGATCAGGGGAGCAGGTGCATGGGCAAGTGACATCAGGGCCTCAGGCACCAAGCCTTGTGGCTAGTGTCTCAACTGGGGGAAGTGGCTGCCAGCATCTGCCACTATGATTGTCACTGGTTTGTCAACTTGATAAAGTTTAGGTTCTGTAATAAGTAGACTACATGACTTAAACGATAGTAAGATAAATCTTTTTCATTGTCTTAGAAAGTAAAAATAAACCAAGGCCAAAGTGTCAGCATCTTATGGATTTACAGGGGACTTTCTTCTTCCTGTATCCATGAGCATCAGGGGTTGGTCTCTCCCGTTGTCTATATTAAGGCACTAACACCGTCATAGAAACTCCATCCATATAAACTAGTCACTTGTGAAAGGTCCCGCTTTCAAATACGATCACATTGGAGACCAGGGGTTTAACCCAGGAATTTAAGAAACATTTAGATGATGCGTATTATTCTGGAACTGGGGCCAGGTACAATGGTGAGCTATAGGGCTGTAGAGACAGTCATCCTCTCAGGAACTCTTTCTGTGCGCATCTGAGGTGCCCTCTGCAGAGCTGCACTCGTGTCCCACATAAGAGCTTTACAGTAAAGAGGATTCATACAGTTGATGTCCCTTGTGGCTCTTGCTGACCCTGTGAAGGCAGGACAGTGGTTTTCTTTGCCAGTTTACAAAGTGAGCCCCGGTGCTTTACTGGCTCTAGTGTAAAGTCCATTGTTGGATGGAATAATTTGTTCAAAGTGAGAAGCTAATGAATGCTGAGCCTAGGCTGAAGGCTCATGTCCTGTGTTCAGGCTTGTCTGATATTATTGCTGTGATAAAACACCATGACCGAAAGCAGCATGGGAAGGAAAGGGTTCTTCTTACAATTCTCTAGTCACACTTCACCATGGAGGTAAATCAAGGCAGGAACTGAAGGCAGGAACTGGCGCAGAAGTTGAAGAAATGCTGCTTACTGCATTTCCTCATGGCTTGTTCAGCTTGCTTTCCTGTACAGCCCAGGACCTTCTGCCCAGGAATGACACAGTCCACTGTGAGCTGGGTTCCTCCACATCAACCACGAATCAAGACACTACCCCACACACCTGCCTACAGGCCAGTCTTCTGGAGGTATTTTCTCAATTAAGACTCCCTCTTCCCAGGTATGTCTAGGTTTGTGTTGAGCTGGCCAAGCCAACCAGCATAAGAGTCTTCCTGGATACAGGACATGGAGTTTTGCCGAGAACAGATCCAACTCAGGCCTTCTCCTCTGAGGATAACTTTGTGGTGTGGGATTCCTGGAACACCCGGGAACTCCCATTTTGGGATGTGACTAATAATGCAAAG
The DNA here is from genome assembly GCA_004026605.1 of Ondatra zibethicus. NCBI lineage: Eukaryota > Metazoa > Chordata > Mammalia > Rodentia > Cricetidae > Ondatra > Ondatra zibethicus. The sequence goes on along the minus strand of PVIU01001592.1, from coordinate 33,571 downwards.
CTAAAATTCCCTTAAAGATTTCATCCAACTCTTCATCTAAATACCTGAACAACTCTGGAGCCAGAACCATGCTTGAGTCACAGTAAGACCAGGTTTCTGATCCTTATCCTGGTGGTCAATGGACTGCCGTGCCCTTACCTGTCCCTCGGTCCCATGTGTACAACTGCCAGCCAATGAGAGTTTGCACAGCAGACCCCAGATGAAGCTCAGCTTTCCTGCTGGCACCCATGTCTGAGGGCCTAACATTTCCATACAACCTGCTGAGGGTCTGCAAGGCTCTGGAGTTTGGACCTGTTTTCTAAGAGAAGAAAGGAGAAATCAGAATCCAGGTATTAGCCCACCTCTCCTCCCTATTAAAAGGCCACCTTAAGCAGGCCTCCAGTGTGAGAGGCAGTTCCTGAAGCAAAGCCTTCTGGGATAATGGCCCCAGCTGGTGCAAGCTCTTGTCATCTCTTCTACAATCCTTACATCCTCAGAAATAGCAGCTATTGAACCAAAGCTGGAATGTATTCCAAAGCCTTTGAAATAATGAAAGGGGTTTGGAAGCTCTTCCCACTTCCTGCCCCCTTCAGGGGCTCTGAGTCTTTTTATTTAAGTTTCATGTTCTGTGGGAGGAGGTTTTGGTGAAAATTGAAAAGGAGCCCTGCCAAGCAGAAATTCCATCACATGGAATTTCCCTCCTTTTGAGAAGGTACAAGAGCACCCAACACATAAAAGACTGGCAGACTAGCAGAGGAGGGGAAGAGATAGATCAGACCACTCTTGGAGCATTGATGGTGAGGTTCCTGTAGTGTTGGGCTGGGTCCAGGTCTCTGGATCTTGTAGGCCTGCTCAGGCTGTGGACAGGCCTGTTTTGTGAGATGTGTTGCCCAGGACACACATCTGAAGTTCCAAGACCTACTAGGTAGCCTATTATCAAGAAGTAGGCCTCTAAATCAAGCAAGCCACATGTCCTAGGGTTTTATTGCTGTGAAGAGACATCATGACCACAACTCTTATAAAGGAAAACATGTCATTGGGGCTGGCTTCCAGTTCAGAGATTTAATCTATTAGCATCATGGCAGGAAACATGGAGGCTTGCAGGCAGACATGGTGCTGGAAAGGTAGCTGAGAGTTCTACATCTGGATTTGCAGGCAGCCAGAAAAGGCTGGGAGCCACTAATCCTGGTTTAAGCTTCTGAGACCTCAAAGCCCACCCACTAGTGACACAGCTCTTCCAGCAAAGTCACACCTACTCTAACAAGGCCACACCTACTCTAACAAGGCCACACCTACTCTAACAAGGCCACTCCTCCTAATAGTGTCACTCCCTATGAACCTATGGGGCCTTTTTGTTGTTGTTGTTTGATTGGTTTTGTTGTTTTAAGACAGGGTTTCTCTGTGTAATAGCCCTGGGTGTCCTGGAACTTGCTTTGTAGACCAGGCTGGCCTCGAACTCACAGAGATCTATCCACCTGTCTCTAGGAGTGCCGGGATTAAAGGTGTGCACCACTGTCACGGGGGCCCGGGGAGGGGGGGAGGTTAGTCAAACCATGGCACTACATTAACCACAAGTTCTAAGGCCCGCTACCTCCTTCCGGCTTTGCATTCATTCATCCTGTAAGTGACAAGGAAGTACTGAAGATGCCTCTGTTTTGTGATGTGTAGAGAATGGGAAGTTGGGGAGGAGACTGGGAAGCAAGCACACGAATGCATTTATTATATCGCTAGTCACCTCCATGTCACTGTAACGAAATGTCCCAGACAAGCTACTCTATGAAGAAAAAAGATTGAATTTGTTCAGTTTGGAGAGTCAAGGGAATGGTGCCTGCATCAGCTGAGTGCTGGAGTCGGCCTCAGCAGGTGATGGGAGCCTGAGTTGACAGAAGTGGTCACATCTTAAGTCTGTCCATAGACAGAAAGAGCCAAGCCAAAAACAGGCCTCCATGGCAATCTCCGTGAGAGAACCGCCCAGGGATCCCATGAGAACTCCCTTCCAGAGATCTCCCTTTTGGAAGCACCTTCCTAATGTCACACTGATCTCCCAGGAGGTGCCACCTCCCACTGGTTCCACCGCCTCCCATGGTACCATCCTAATGACCAAGTTTTCAATCACAATGGATCCTCCACTGACCATCCACACCCAAACCACAGCTTCTATGTGTGAGCTGGACACCCAGTGGCTAGAGGTTACACCTGTGTGAGGCATTCCTTTGGGTGCGGTTCTAGGAATATCTGTCTCCTTTGCAGAAATGACCTGAACAGACATCTCCCAGACACGGTATACACTGGGCGGGAACACTTCCACCTCTGCTGGCTTCTCTTCCTCCTCTGTGAGTGGGGGATGTGGGGACTTAGGAAAGAATTCCTCTGACGGTGCACTGGTTGATCCTAATCCTGCCTCTTCTTGGCGTGGGGATCTTAGAGTTCTCTCCTAAATGTAGTCTCATTCTTCTAGGTTAAGAGAGTGGACATTGGGAATCAGAACGGGAAGTGAGTGGCGGGTGAACAGTACAATATTGAGCCACTTCTATAGCACTGCCCGCCCACCAGAGCAGTGGCCGTGTGTGTGTGTGTGTGTGTGTGTGTGTGTGTGTGTGTGTGTGTGTCTGAGTCTGAGTGTTGGACATCACAAAAACTGGCTTGGCTCTAGTCTATGTTCTGTGTATTTTCTTTGCGGTACAATAACTTTTCCCCCTCCAACCTACAGCAATTAATAGAAATCACTGATTACCCTTCAAATCCACTGCATGGGAAGCCAGCGATGTGTTAATAAACTAAGGTGTTGTTTTAGGACAATGTTTTCCTAGAACAACACAACACACACACACAAACACATACCTGCACCTCCTCTAAAGGAAACCCATGCAGACCAAAGTCACAGCTGAACCAAAGTCCAGCCTGGTGAATCCCTGAGTTTGTACTGGGGTTATTACTGACAGGTAAGGGGAGGGGGCTACTTAAAGGAACAGTGATGACTTAAAAGCTGTATCCTAGAAAGTCCTCCCTGGCACGGATGAGGACACAGGAAAGCTGCAGCTCTGGGGCTCTCTGCCCAACTTGTAGACAGCAGGTCAGGTCCGAGAGCTCTCAGAGACGCTTGCTCCTCCAAAGCTCGGGAAGCTCCAGAATCTTCCAGGCTCCAGCTTTGCCAGAGCGTGATCTTTTATTTTTACCCCATGAGTCTCGAGTGCCTCCTCTCGACTGCCATGCAGCTGGTGTATATGGGATTCATTTGTTTTGAAAACAGCCAAGCGGGCTCCCTTCTTTGACTCCTGGTTCAGAGGTCCCCCGCCACTTCCTACTGCAGGCGTCATTCTTGAGCTTCTACTGAGCCTCATGTGCTGTGCTCCGGGGTTTTCCTAAGTGGTGTGATCTCATATCATATAACACACTGTAACATAAATACATCCCTGTGACTTCTGGTGAGAAAACTGCATACGAAAGACGCCCCATGTGATGCGCACAGTACTTAAACTTAGTGCTGGAGTCAAGGCCTGAGCTTATTAGCTCCTGCCTCTTTCTGAAGACGGTAGTTGCAGCCCACCCCATGGTCACTGTAGGATTACTTCACTCTTAGGATTCCTCAGGAAAGGAGAAATTCTTAGGACAGCAGTTTATAAGGACTTCTGCTCTACGCCCTTCTTCATTTTGTTGGAAGCTGCCCCGCCCCCACTTGACCTTTAGAGATAAACAACAATTTTAACGTCAATTATAAATATTACCCTGACTTATTGAATGTCATGGAGGAAATGATTTTGTTCCACTCTCACTGTTTTAAACATTTAAGGTGATTTTATTATATGATTGGATTCTTCCATGGAGTAATTTTTTTAACATCAAAGAACCTGAATTGGGTTTGATGACCCATTACTGATGGTCTGTGTGTCTTCAGGGTAGACTGGTTTCTAAGGTGATTTCCTCAGCATCTGCTTGTGTTGTGCTCTTTAGTTTGCGTCACGGTGACAAAACCGAGTCATCAGTGGCAGCTCTGCTAAACGGATTAGACTCACAGTCATCCTAGCTCCGTCCTGTCACAGCTGACTGCAGTGTCCCCATGGATTGGTCAGACACAGCCAGAGTGGGGTTGAGCAAGAGACTCTGAAGCATATTGGAAAGGACAAAGTTTGATACAGAGCCACCGGTGGGGAGGGTGTCCTGTTTCCTCCAGTGTCTGGAGTGTCAGCTGCATCCTTCCATCAGGCTGAATCCTGCTGAACTTGCCAAGCTCAGGGCACCCCCTTGTGGTGTAATGACCCATGTTCAACAAGAGAAGCCAGCAGGCTGCTTAGAAGTAATGAAAAAGCTGCACAGTTAGCTGTGCTCTTCCTGTTTTCTCCACCTTTAAAGCTTCCAAACAAATGAACCCTCATATTCTCTTTCTGTTAAAGGAGACTATTTATATTCTCTTTTTTATTAATATTATATTCAATGCTAAGGAATTTTGGGGGGAGTAGAAACAAATCAAAAAAACAAGCACAATAATTTGATGCCAGTCCCGTGGGATTTAAAATTAATGCCTTTTTTAATCACAGGAGTAATTGTGTAATCTATAAAGAATAAAGTTAAGAATTAGTATAATCCTACAACCCACAGGATATCCCTATTAACATTTGGCGTACCCTCTGCTCTTCTTTAATAGGCATATAGATTCAGAACTGAAAGGAGTTGTCTTTTTTTCCGGTATGGTTTTGTCTACTCAATTATATGTGCAAACTCCTTGTTTTGTCTAGAGACACAGATTTGCTGTGTAGACTGAGCATTCTCAAACCTGTGATCCTCCTGCATCAGCCTTAGAGTGCTGAGATCACGTGTGTATGTTGCCTTGCCCAGCTGTCTGTGAGCGCTTTGTTGGCGTCTGTTTTCCTTGGCCCGAGCATGAGTACACCCCCATGTTCACAGGACACTGTACAGACTCCCTTAGGTTATGGTTATTTCCTTACAGTTTACCACCATAAACAGACCTGCTAAATTTTGACACTTTTAATATTCATCCTCTGTTATTAAATCATGTATCAACAACATAATTTGAATTATCTATTTTTCTTGTGTGTGTTGGGGGGGTATTTCACCTGCATCAATCTGTCTCCACAAGTCTGCGTGGCTGAGGAGGCTAGAAGACAGTGTCAGATACCCTGGAACTGGAGGTACTGGCAGTTGTTGCCACGTAGGTGTTGGAAGAGCAATTATTCCTCTTAACTGCTGAGCCATCTCTCCAGCCCGTTGGCAATACATTTTTTTAAAGATTTGTTTTTCTTTTATATTCATACATTTGTGTGTGTGACTGCCATTTGCATGTGATGACACACAGAGACCAGGGAGGGCATGAGATAGCCTGGAGCTGGAGTCACAGGAGGCAGGAATTGAGTGTGGAGTTTTATATGCCTCAGCCTCTTCTAACCCTTTCAATAACCATCACTGTCTACGCTCTCCCACTTTGCAGATGAGGAAAGTTAAGTTGGGAGAAAATTAAATAGCTATTATGTGTCTTCAAAACCAGGGAGATATTTAGGAAGGCAGTGAACACAGCATTTTCCACCTCTGAAAGTTAAACTAATTGGGAAGTTGTAAACATTTCCACTGTAAATTCAACAACAAGTATGTGAGCCACAAGAGAGGGGAAGAGAAAACCTGATTCTGCGATCTATGCTCGGTAAGATAGATGCCTCCACGAGGCTCTGGCCATTGGACCTTCTCTGTGAGGGTAACGGGGACAGTGTGCATTGAGCACTCATCACAGCCGGGTCTTCCCTGGATCATAACAATATTTTTTATACATGCATTTTATTGAACCACAGTTTGCTAGGTGGCTCCCAAGTCATATGTCAGAAAATCTTTAACTTCTGAAGAAAATCAAGAACTTAACCTTTAAGTTAAACATTAACCTTTGAATTCTAACCGTCTGCCATTTCTCACTGCAACCCTAGACACCCCTGTGTTGCTTCTGCTACACATACACTGTAGGGTACTTAGACTTGCTATTGAAAACTCAGAGATGGGGAGAGCTAAAGAAGAAAATTCCATATCACCCATCACTTGTGCTATGAACAGCACTCTGTTTTGTTAATTTCTGGAAAAAGATCTCAGGAATCTGAATCCTCAGTACAACAGAAACACCTATTGACTGTTTTTGCAATTTCATTCTGATAGCTGTTCAATTTTTTGTTAGTAGTGTTTGAAAAAGAATTATACTCCTGATTAATTTTACAGCATCATTGTTTTGCCACTTCCAGTTATTTCCTTGAAGTGTTGAGTGGGTCTTTGATAATCAAGAAGTTTAATCAAACTAGCTTCTTTTGAGGCCACCAAGATGGCTTGCAGGGCCAGGGTACTTGCCACAGAGCGTGATGACTTGAATTTTAATTCAAGAACCCACATTCTAGAAGTAGAAAACTGACTCCTATAAGTTGTCCTCTGACCTTTACACACAGCTATGGCATGTGTGCCTTTTATTTACCCCAGTAAATAAATAAAATTATATTTTGAGAGCAGTTTCCTTGCCACCTCTCTCAATATTTGGAAACTAGTTTATTTTCCAGTTAGGGCCGTGCATCAGCTCCTAAGTGCTACTGTTTAGTTTGAGTGACATGTAGGAGTGGCCTGATTCAATCTCTGGGTTTTTTTTCCCCTTGGGGTTAAATTTTTTTCCCACCCAGATGGAGCCTACTGGGAGATAGAGTTCTCTGTGAGTTTCCTTTGTAATCACAAAAACCCTCCATAGTGAGGGGCTAATGGTTGTTTGAGGCAAGGTCTCATTAAGAACTTGTCTCTAACTTGAGAGCCTCCAGTGCTAGGACTGCATGATGTACCACCATGTCTAGCTGCTGGCTCCAAGTTCTTCCTCTTTTGGATCCATGGACTTTCCAGAAAGGGCTTCCTGCCTTCCAGCACCCTTGGGTCTTCCGCAGTCTACTGGGGAACTTTAATAGTTTCTGTGTTTGCTTGGCTCTGCTCACTCCTCAAAGCCAAGCTAAGAAAGAATGAAACAGGAGAATGAGGTTGGCTCCGGAATGTGGAGCCCCCCCCCACACACACACCACCAGCCTCACAATGACGCTTATCTTGACAGCTGCTTTGTTGACATCACCCCCAACTATTTCTTTCACTGTTGTAGGTCCCCCTGATGTTGGGGGCTTTTTGGTCCTTGGTCTCCCTCCCATCACAAGCTATTGCTCCCCATCACCTTGGAACAGAAAGTGCGGTTTTATGTAGCCTTTGCCTCTGTCTAACTCCAGAGGCTCTTCAGATCTGCCATCCTGTTTCTGTCTCACACGTTTATTTGCCACGCACCTCTAGGGCTTTATTATTTGTGGCCTGCCTCAAGGTGTTTCTTTCCTGGTTGATGAAGCCTGTAAACTCTGCAGCGGAGATTCAGGGAGCCTACAGCAACCTTCTTAGTTCTGGGAAGAATATATTCACCGGAAAGGGGACTTTTATGAAGTCGGACTAGCAGGTAGTTCTTCAAATGGTGTCACTATTTGTTCCTTGTGAAGGCCCTAAAATGTTCTTTACTGGTTCTAACCCCTCAGAGCATTCTGGGTAGAATATTTTAGCACAATTATTATCAGGAGATTTGTCTCAGCTTTTAAGCATAACCTTTATATTTTAAGGCTCTTTTTCTTCTTATGACCTATAGCTAATGTGTGTGGTCCTAAATAACATAGAAGCACTCAGACATAAATGTATATAGTGATGCACATATTGTATGTATAGAGGTAATTTGAATCATATATATTGTGTAAACTTATTACAATGTTACATGTTTAGTTTTGTTTGCTTTTGCTTTTGTTATTCTTTTTTGTTTCTCTGTATATTCCTGACTGTCCTGGAACTCCCTTTGTAGACCAGGCTGGCCTCCAGAGATCTGGCTGTCTCTGTCTGGTGAGTGCTAGGGTTAAAGGCGTGTGCCACCTCCTGGATGTGTTTAGTCAGCACACTCAATCTTAGCCAAAGTGAATTTCTAAGAAGCTACTTATTTCTCTGATTTTTGAGACAAGGTCTCTGTATAGCTCAGCTAGCTTTGAACTCATGATCCTCCTTGCACATGCTGGGATTATAGGCGTTTGCCACCACACCAGATTACAATTGATTTTAGAGGCCCTGTATGTTGGTAGTCTACATGGATATATCTGAATTGATGACCAGACCTATACACCGGGAGAACATGTCATTGGCTGACGTGAGGTACAAAAAGCGGTCATTCTTGTTTTAGGAATATGCAGATTTCCTGTTTCAAAACACACAAATTATTGTCTACCTTAGATCATTTATAAAGATTTGTTTTCTTTTCTTTGTGCGCGCGCATGGGCTGAGGGCAGGTGCACGTGGGAATGCAGGTACCCATGGAGTCCAGAAGAGGACACTGAAGCTGACTGGCTAGCATTATAGGAGGCTGTGATCTGTACTGGGAATTGAACTCAGGTCCTCTGTGAGAGCAACACTCACTCCTACTGCTGAGCTATCCCTTCAGTCCCTCTAGTTTAGGTTTTTAAAAAAACAAAGGAGTCCAAAAGTAGATCAGTAGTATCAAAGAGAATTAAGTGCTGGCACACAAAGCCCTGCTCGAGGGCCACAGGGTTCAAGTATTGGCACTCTGGATTTGGATTAGATGCTGATCATCTATTCCTGCCTACATTCATAGTGGCTGTAGCGTCCTGGGTGGCAGGGTACAGACAGGGGACACTGCACACAGAATTGTGTTAGAAAGATGCCCTAGAGGCTATGGATCCAGGGGCCAGTGCTAATCTCCATGGTAGCTTCCATGCTGCCCACTAGCGTGCACTCTGACTCAGCAAGGTGTTCCATTGGTTGGGCAGGCTCTGTCAAGTCCTCCATACCCCGTGACTGTGGGTCCGTGTGACACGTTCTCAGTAGCATGAGGTGGAGTCAGTCACACCTGTGTCTGAGGAGACCTCTGGTGGTTAGGACTTGCTCTCAGCGGGTGGTTAGGACTTGCTCTCAGCACTGTTTTGACAAATAAATGGCTGGATTTGCCACTTCTTTCCCTAGGGAGGGATAATTTTGCTCCACTATTATTATTATTATTAAGAAGCATATGAAGGATTAGCTGGTCTCTTTGGGCAGCCTACCCCTTTTCTCCTCCTGTTTCACTCTGTTTCTCTTTCTCCTGGTCGCAGGCTTTGCAGTGTATGCTGGCGTCTCTGCAGGCAGAACTTGACATTCAAAGGTACTTGATGAAAATCGAGTCGTCCCAGCGAGTTAGTACTCTGCCTTCCCTTTCTCTGCACTGAGCTGCCCCTCATTTGTGCCCTTTCCATGCCACAGCTTGTGGTGCCTTGATTGCTATGACCGACTAAACCAGATTGCCTGTATTTTCCTGTTTACCCCGAGCACTGATCCAAAACTACCACGACCAAATGCTTGCAGCATTGGGAACCATGTGCATTGTTTGCAGTGCTAGGAACGGGTATCATTAGAATGAGCATTAACTGCATGCTTGCCTCAAAATAATGTATTTTTCATAAATTGGTTTGTGGGTTTGTAGAATGAGTGGTAATGCAGAAGGCTGGAGTCTTTGCATGGTTGTTGAAAGATGATCTTCCCCAGTGAGACCCCTCACCCCCAGCTGACAGACAAGTCAGAGTCCTCTTGGAAGTAAACCAGAGTCTTCCACTCCTCTGAAGTTCTGGATTCACACGACTGACTTGATTCAGATTGAGTACCTCAGTAATGGGTCCGGGTCACTTGACTGGCCCACGTTTCCATAGAGCAATGATGGGAACACAGGTGCTGTTCTAGAACTTCCTGAGTCCATGTGATATTCTAAATTCTGTCCCCCAAAAGGGAAGGTGTGCTGGGATTCCCCATTTTGCAAATGAGAGATTACATAACTTGTGTGAGGCCACGCTGCTAGTTAGTGACAGGGCTGTGGTTTGCCTCCAGGTTGTCTAGCCCCAGCAATCAGTCGTTGACTTATTCCTGTTTGCCTTTAAACTTCAAGGCCCTCCACTTCAGACTGTCTTGTTTGAATTGTTCAGGCTCCCAGAGATGGGAACATCCCCAGTCATTTGGCTCAGTGTGGGGTAGCGGTGCCAACTGAAGCTGTGCCACATAGCCACCCACATCCTTTCTGTCTCCCAAACAAACATGGGATTATTTATTTCCCCATTGTCTCCTGCATGTGCACACATCAGAACCACAGCCCTTGGCTGCGAGGCCCCAAATGCAAAGGCTCGGGAAGCATGCTGTCTAACTGTCTGCCTGTCTCTTTCTTGGTCAGTGTCAAGGACAGCGCTGACCTTTTCACCTTCCCTTTTTAGATAATGGCTCCTTTGATCTTCTGTTTGGAACAACAAGCTCAAATTAGAATGTTCCAGCTCCAATGAATAGACTTAAAAACTAAATTTGGGGGCAGCCAGGACCCATGGCACAACCCTCTAATCCCAGCACTCTGGGGGCAGAGGCAGATAGATTTCTGTGAGTTTGGGGCCAGCCAGGTCTTTGAGCTACACAGTAAGACCCTGTCCTTAAAAGGTTAAATTTGGGCTTCACTGACCAAAAAGCACCACTGCTATAATCCCGCAGTTGCCTAGTTCTGACAGGTGTTTATCCTTAATTTCTTCCCATGAGTTCTTAACTGTTTTTATATTTCCATAATGAATTTTATAATTCACGCAAAAGAGAGGCCTCTTCCACTTCCTGGCATGTGTGCTGCACACTGAGCCGGAGCGCAGAGGGGCAGGATGCTATGACGAGCTCTTCCCTGCCGCTCGCACACTGCCCTGAACTGTGTTTCAAGTTTTCAGGACTTAGATTTGATACTATATAGTGTGGGATTTTTTTTCTCCCATCCTAAACAGTGCAGAGTCTGGAATCCCATTCCACACTTTTTTGGGGAAGAGGGTAGTGGGGATGGGAATCCAGGATCCTGCTAACTCTGTACAGTGTCTGTTTTTCTTTCTGTTTATCCTAAGTTTAAAAGAAAGAAATCCTCTGTTCTCCTTTTCTTCCCCCCTCCTCTGTTGTTGTTTGTTTTATTTTTTCAGATAGGGTTTATTCTGTGCCTTGGCTGACCTGGAACCTACTTTGTAGACTCAGTGAGCCTCAGATTCAAACAGATCCATCTACTTGCCTCTGCGCCCCTACCCCCACCCCCGCCCCGCCCCATGGCTAGGATTAAAGATGTCTGCTACCACCCCCAACTCTTTTCTTTCTTCTAAACTTATCAACAAATCATTACATTCTAGATAAGGTCCAACTACAGTAGTGAGTTTGGGAAATTCCCCACTGGAGTGGCAAGAGGATTAGGGTTGAAAATTGAAGGTAGATGTTCTCTTCTGTGACTAGTTCAGGTCTTCTGAGACATGAAGTTCTGTTTGGAAATTGGAAGTAGCCATTCTCCAGTCTAGCAGCATGGGCATAGTGAGCCATTGGTGTGTCTTTCAAATCACTGTGGGATCCCATGAGTTATGGGCCACCCCTCATGGTAGGAAGCTGAGCTGAGCTGCCCCAAAACTGTGAGAGTGGTACGGGGAGGGTAGCTCAATGCTTTGTGGGGTTCACAGTCCACAAATGCTGTCCTGTGAGTTTTATAACACTCTACTTACCCTAACAATATCAGGTTATCTAATATTCTGGTTATCTTAATTGTTTACTTTGTGTGGTCTGGGGAATGGAACCCAAGGCCATATCCACGCTATGCAAAAAAATACTCCCCCACTGGGACAGACCCCTGGCAGCTCCCCCAGTCAGGTCGCTCAACTGAGAATTGATTTTCAGAAAGGTTTCTAGTGTTTCACTAGTATAGCATTGTTGGAATTAGTCTGTGTTCCACAAAACAGTGTGAGCAAAACACAAGGCTTTCCTATTCCTAATCTTGTCTTTTGCCTGGTTCTCCAAACCCTGCTATTTAATAACATAACGGAGCTAGGAACAAGCGAACAAAAGAAACAGGATCCTAGAAAGGTAGCTGAAACTCCCCAGAAAGTGATTTTAGTGATTATTTGTTTCTGTTGTTGTTTTTTTTTTTTTAAGATGTTTTGTTTTGGGGGAGTTTTGTTTTTGTTTTAAGTGAAACTCACTGCAGTGGAGTTGAGCATGTGATGGTCACAGTGGTGGTGGTAGGGGTGGGTGAGTCTTGGGGTGGGCTTCAGTGTGGGTGGCTGTGCTGTCTATGTTTATAAGTAACAGCAAAGCTCTGGAATATTTGGAGAGGGTCTGGCCACAAGCGCTAATGGCTTGGTGGCTTCCAACAACTGCCTGAGGCCATGTCCACTGTGGCGATGTTAGGACCAGGTAAGAGTTCCCAGGACACTGTCACTGTCTATGCCTTTACTGCAGCTGGACCATTGCTACTAGGGAAAAAAGCCTGGTTGGCTCCACAATAAAATAATTTGTCTTTAAGAATTGCACCCCTGGCCTAAGGCCTCACACCCTCCCCTAGACCACAGGGTCGGAGGTGGGGTGTCTAAAGAGGCCTTTGCTAGGAGGCTTCTAAGGTGAATCTCAAAGGCTGCATGCAGGCCCCTTCCTTTTCATCCCAGCAGTAACAGCAATCCCCACAGACACCTTTTATCTCAGAGCCTTTTAAAGTGCATTCCTGTCCCTGAATTCCAGTGACACCTGCTGCTGTGTTCCGGCAGCAGCCAGTGAGGACCTTGGAGCCTGGTGGCTTGTTCAAGCCCTACCTTGTTTGTTTGTTCCCCTCCGAGGGAGGAGGGGATACAGTAATTGATTACAGGCAGCATGCAATAAGGGAAGCCTCACCAAAGGAGGAAGCAGAGTCACCAATGTCCACCCTGCGATTGGCTGGAAATCGGGTCCAGCTGCTCCCTTCCTAACACGTTGTATTTTACAATATTCTTATATGACAAGGAAATACCCTACCCATGCTTCAGGAGGCAAAAGAGCTTTTCTTGTTTTAAAATCTAAAAGAAACAGTGTTGTTTCCCTTCTTCCTAAAACAGACAAGGTTGGATATCATAGCAAGCAGACAGCCTGGTTCACCTGGTCTTTTATTTTGTATCTGAAATAAAAGGGGAAGGGCAGCGGCACAGAACAGCGGTCTGAGCTGGTGAGATCCAGATGTGGAACTTGCTGATTACCTCACTTCCCAGCGTGGCGGATAGATAGGTGATGCTTAGTGAGGATGGAGAAAGCTGGGCCTTAGGGGCTTCAAGTAGCTCCCACCTCAGGGTGGCTCTGTGGAGAAATCAGAAGTCCATTCTAAGAGTAACTGCTGAAGGGTCTATGCCTTGCCCTAAGTGTGCAAACAGACGGGCAGTGGCAGGTTGACTCTAGTCCTGGCAGCGAGATAGCTATCTGGCATTCTATCCAGGTGAGGGGTCTGTGTTGTGTCCGGTCTGCAGTGCAGTGAATCTGAGCAGCAACCAAGGAAGCTCTGAATCACTTAAAGGAAAAACAAAACAAACAAAAACCAGAATCACAGCAGCTATACACAACAAAGGGTTTTATAGTCCAGAGACTACTTTAAAAAAAAAAAAAAGCATTGCTAAAATTCCGATTTACCTGGAGTCAAGCTTTAGAGGCTCAGTTAAGGCAGCCACATCAGAACTACAGCCTTGGAAGTCTCTCTTGTTGGCTGCAGTTCCTCTCTCCTGACTGTATCTAGTTTGGGGTTTGAAAAGCCATTGCTGTTCTGGTTCCTGCCAATTTTGCATGCCATGAAAATCAGAATGTATTTCCCTTCCTGTGTTTTCCCTCACGCAACATGCCCTCATTTGGAGCCACCTCTAAGGACAAGCCCTCAGCTTGAAATCCAGCTGTAGAGTAGGCGGGGGAGCGGGAAGTGGGTATGAGCAGGACTCCGATGGTCACCAGTCCTTCTGGATGCCAAGTGCCTGAGGAAAGTCCCCCTTTCCCCATTACACTCCTAGTTACTGTCTTGCTTGTTCGTTATTCCTCTGATGTATGAACACAATCATTCTGATTTGGAGAAATGGAAAATGCATGTTACCCATAATGCCAACATTGGAAGAAAACCAAGTTTAGGTATGTGACTTCTATTTCCTACATTGTACGAGAAATGTTTCCTGTGAACACCTCTGTTATGCTTAGTATTCCAGACTGAACACATTGGAGTTTGGTAATCGCCTTGTAAATTGTTCCTAGACTCACTGATTTGGTTAAGGGTAGAATGTGTACATATCTATACCCACAATTCCACATTTTTCTTCCTTTAAACAACAACAAAACTATTTTTTAAATGACAACTATGTCGTGTGTGTGTGTGTGTGTGTGTGTTCAAGCACATGTTGATACATGATGTGTGAAGGTCAGAGGACAACTTGCAGAAGTCTGTTCCTTTCCATCATGAGCACCTGAGGGCTGGTTTCAGGTCATCATATATGGCAATCACATACCTTCACCTACTAAGGCAGTGGTTCTCAACTGTGGGTGGTGACCCCTTTAGAGGTCAAATATCAGAGATCCCTCATATCAGATATTTATATTACGATTCATAACAGTAACAAAATTACAGTTATAAAGTAGCAACAAAAATAATTTTATGATTGGACATCACCACGACATGAGGAACTGTATTAAAGAGTCACAGGATTAGGAAGGTTGAACCACCGCACTAAGCTGTCTTGTGGGCTCCACATTTTTCTTAATCTTTCTAAATCAAGCTAATCTTGGCTTGGCTTCCACCTATTGAGAAACATTCTCATGATATTCAGGGGAAACACTGTGCCCTTGGTTGGGATCATAAAGAAATCTTGGAAGCCCAGTTAGTCTGTTAAAGCTGGATGAGGGCTCTGTACCATGTGATTGCAGACAGATACAAGGGATATATTTGTTAAGCTTCCAGACCGAGTGCCTAAGCATACCACATACCCGTCTTCCAATCAGAAGTCTTTTTTTGCAAATGCAAGTAAGGTCTCCCCAATTTAAAGAACACATCAGTGTTACCATCAGTGACTCCTGACTGTCATTCTCTCATTGTTCCTACAAGGTCACGCATTCCCCTTTTCAAACCCTGTTACTAACTTCCATGTCCCCCAGACTCATTGTCAGATATTTACCTCTCAAAAGATGAAACTAGCACACAGAGGATGCTCTGTGGAGATCACGTTGGTAGCCTGGTATTCTTTATAGGCCTTGTCAACCCTGCTGCAGAAGGTAGGTGACTCAACACATTTAGAAATGACAGTGTCATAGTATATTGTCAAAAGATTGTTCACTTCTGTTTAAAGGACAGGGACATACCTTTTTATGCTGGAACTGTCCTTGTCATCTGCTTCCTGGCTTCTGTAGGCAGGAACTTGCATGGCCAGAGCAGAAGGTCCCACCCTTGTTCAAGACCATAGACAACTTGTTGCACACACAGATGTCTGTGGTGGCTCTGGCCAGACTGTCTGTGGCCAGTGAGCAGCTGGCACTCCTGCCCACACATCCCCCTGATCCGACACATGAGAGGGGAGACTTGAAAGAGAAGATGCTGTTGTACTTTGCTCTACTGCTGAATGGTCGGATTTCACTCCAGACCAAGCATGGATGTTTTCACAGGTGAAACACATGAATAATGTCTGGGCACTCTGGGTAGAAGAGGGGGGAAAGTATTGATATACTAGCCTTGAAGAAACAGGGTATGGGCAGAGTTTATCAGGAAAAATTTATCAAAATAAATCGTGGAAAGAAAACCATTAACATTTGTCCAAACAAAAGAATGGAAATGTTGATTTTCCAAGCTCAAGTAAAGGTAGTTGAAGAATGTCAGGAAAGTTAAAAGTTGGCATCAAATAAGGGCTTGAAATTAAATTCCCGTCTTTCTACGGGGCCTGGAAGTTCTGCATTGCTGAGACCTGTCACGTGTTCTCACTCCCAATATGAAACACCCAGGAAGACAACAGGTACTCCACCTTGAGTGGGTTTATGCCTTGTTCTTGATTGACAGGAGAGCTCTTCAGTGCCTGTGCTTATCTTTTATCATGGAAACAAAAGTTGGTTTATTAGCCTCCACCTCCATTTCTCCGAGTCTTTAGAGCTGAGACCATCTGACAGTTTCAAGATTGTTCTAGAACCGTACTTCTTAATTTCATTTATTTTGCAGTTCTCACATCCACTGACATGTTCAGTGTGTTTCCCACCTTGGCCAACATCACAGCGATGGTGCTGAGGAATCCACGTGCTCCAGGCTTTGGTTATTCTGGCCAAGAGTCACAGAGGATGTGGGAAGCAGCAAGAAGTTATAGCTCAGGGCTGGCTGCTCTCAAAAGGCAACTAGTTCTGGGTCCCAGAACTCAACTCAGAGTGGCAGGTACCTGGCACAGGGAACAAAGACCTCAGTGGATGCTGCCACCCAGTGTGGATATCTGTAAGGACAGAGGCCCAGGAGGTCTGGTGTGCTTTACAGAGCTCCATGTCTTCCTTCCCATCTCTAGTCAGACACTCAAAGATTTAATGAGAAGAAAGGAACGAGAATGAGAGACAGCTGACCATACTGTGGACCATGGAAAGGACTCTAAGCTAACACAGAGCCTTGGAAAGGCCGGCCCTAGTAACTGAACGTTCTTCAAAGATGAAGTATTGCTAGAGCAAGGATGAGAGGGAAAAACTAAAGTTCATGCTTGATTCATTACATGATAATCTCTGACTTTGTTCCCAGCAACTAGATGGCTCTCTTCAGTATAAGCGAGAATTTTGACTAGCATGAGTTGAAAGTTTCTCAAGTGTCGTGATTCAAAAAAAAAAAAAAAAGGCAATTAACCAGGGCCAGGAATGAGTCATTCTAAATACATTCACATTGTGTTTCCTAGTTCTCTGTGGCAAATTGGGCATCCATTAGGATGAAGGAAAAGTTCATTAAGGCAGTGTTGATTTTTCTTTTCAAAACAGACTGTGATCTGAATACTTTGGCTAACTAGGCATTCCACTGTTCCTGACAATTAGCATGTTAAATAAAGCTTTGGTTCAGGTTTATTTTTCTGGACCTCAGCATTTCAGTTTAGAGTTTAAAAGGTCTGAAAATAAGAATGAAAAAACATTGATGATTATATCTTTGATATCCTTTCCTCTTTGACTACAGTATTCAAATGCAACAACATCACACACATGCGCATGTGTGCACACTCACACACACACACATACACACACACATTAAGTACACTAAGCACAAATCTGATATCCTAGTAAAGCATGCTGCTGGTGGCAGATGTTTTAAGTGCATTCATGCTGACAAGAGGCAGGCACAGCAATCTCCTGGGTTAGCGCTGTGCCAGAAAGGAGATCTTAGCATGGCCTAGCAACATGTTTGTATGGAGCAGGTACTGTAGAATCAACAGTGTATAGGATGTCTCAGTAAGCTAATTTTTCCCCCTGAGTGATATCACTCTTCTTTGTGATATGTATACCTTAGAGTTTTGACTATTTTTTTTTCTTTTTTTGGCCAGAAAAGGAATTTTAAATAGCAACACATGAGCCAACTGTTGCGCAATAAAGGTTATGTGTTGACCAGTTCTTGGTAGAAGGTGATCTGGATCCAGCATCTCTGTAGTCCTGGTTAAGTAACTCAACAATGAGATTCAGATCTGTAAACCTACATACTGAGTCTGGGTTCAGTGTGCATGGCTTAGGTACTGTTTCCTTAGTGGCAAGCACCGTTACAAAGCTACAGTGATGATTAGAAAAGATTACCAGGTACGAGCCATCTGGTCCAGGGCTGCTGAAATCTGCAATGTTAGTTCTTTACCCTCCTCCTTCCCTGTCATTAGGAAGAGAAGATACCTGGAAATTTAGTCTAAGATGAAAACACAGGAGAGAGCCATATGGATCCCCTTACACCATCACTGTTCAGTGAGATCAAGTTCTCTTTAAGGAAGAGAACACTTTAGAAAGGGTGAGTGGATTGGGTGACTTGGCTGCACAGACCACCCTGTTCTCATTTGTGTTTGCAGGGTTGAGGCACTTGGTGAACTGGGGAGTGATGGGGGAGTCCCCTCTTTGTGCTGTGATTATCATTAATGAATAAAAAACTGCAGTGGCCTATTGATAGAGCAGAACTTAGGTAGGCAGGAAGGACTGGACTGAATGCTGGGAGGAAGAAGGGCAGAGTCAGGGGATGCTATGGATCCTCCGCCAGAGATAGATGTAGGTGTTCTGGAACTTTGCTGGTAGGCCACAACCTCATGGTGATACACAGATTAATAGAAATGAGTTAAATTAAGATGTAAGAATTAGCCAATAAGAAGCTAGAGCTAATGGGCCAAGCAGTGATTTAAATAATACAGTTTCTGTGTGGTTATTTTGGTTCTGGGCGGCCAGGACGAACAAGCGGCTGCCCCCTGCAACAACTGGCACCCAACGTGGCCAACTAAATCCACTTAAAAACCTGAAAGAGCTTGAAAAGGAATCTAGATACAAAAATACAGAGTTTAACACAGCTTCTTGCTGTTTGCTGGTAGCATGCAGCAGCTCCTTTAAGAGAGGTCTCACTGAAATGAAAATGCAGGGAGATTTTTGTCCTGGGTCACCATGGAACTACAAGGGAAATCCAGGGTTAGGGACTCTTGACCATTGCTCAAGTGATCCAGAGAGTGTTCCATCATCCCCTGCTCCTTCTATAGCTGGGCCTAACTCTCAGTTCTACCACAGAGGCTGCAGAGCACATTATGGACCACTCAAGGTTCAGAAAAGGCTTCATCTTAAGCAAAATGAGGCCAAATCTAAAACCTTGTGAGTAGTCTGCTTCCCTTTTAGGTAACATTAACACACACACACACACACACACACACACACACACACACACACACACTGTGTACATGTTTGTGAGTGTTCACGTGAGTTTGTGTACATGTGGAGGTCAGAGGTCACCATCAGGTGTTTTCTTTAGTTGCTGTCTACCTTGGTTTTTCTTGAGATGGGGTCTCTCATTGAACCTGAAGCTTGCCAGCTAGTTGGTAAGGCAAGCCACCAGGATCTTCCTGTCTCTACCTCTCCAGTGCTAAGATGGAAGATGTGCACCATGGTGCCAGCTTTCGCATGAATTCTGAGAAACTGGACTCAGGTCCAAGTGTTTGTGCAGTGAGCACATTCCAGCTGAACCATCTCCCCATGCCCTATAGTTATAATGATATTATGGGAGGTATGGGGCTTGAGTTTGTTTTGTTTAGTTCTGGGGTTTAATCTATATTTAATGCTGTGATAGAACAGGATCTCTTTTGACTTGTTTTCATTGCCTCGGACTCTGCAAACCTAAGCAGCATTCCTCTATATTCTAACCTCCTCTAGCTGCTTGATGCTGTTTGCTTGGTCTCCAGAGAGAAAGTGGCTGTTGCTCATGTCATAAATCTGTGTAGCACAGCAACCTGGATGGGTAGGGGTGTGGGGGTCACTACTAGAATTGGTGTTAGACAGTGCTCATTTGCTAATGAGGCATAGACTCTTCTGGAAACCGTGAAAGAACAAAACTGGGACTAAGGGCCTAACTAGTTGCAAGCCTCACACTCCCTACATCCCACTCCCACTGGTGACTGGAAGCAGAAAGCCCCAGGGCTGCTTGCTTGGGCCATGGGCCTGAGCCTCTCATCCATGACCCACCACAAGGCTGTGTTGTCCTTCTCTCTGTGCCTTCTGCATCACTTTCCTGGTCTGTTCCACACACATAGGGTAAATTCTCTGACCCAGGGTGGCTTCTGAGGAAAAGAATTTGATCATTTAGTCATGCCTAGGTGGCCATTGATTGATCCAGTTGGGGGAGAGAACTCACAGCATCTGCCATACTCAAGCTCTACTTTCCCCAGCTGCCTTTAGTTTTTATTTTTTAATATTGTGGTATTGGGGATAAATCCCGGAGCCCACTGATCTGTCCTAAACAGTGCCATCTCTTAAAGCCGCAGTTCTCTCCTTCCCTCACAGTGGTATGCCCACGTGGCTCTTCTTGTATGTTACATATATATGATTCTTTTTGGTTGGTTGTTTTTGAGACAGGCCTAGGTTGGCCTTGCACTTGAATTTACTATGTCGCTGAAGATGGCCTTGAACTTTTGAGCCTTCTACCTCCACACCTCAAGTGCTAAGTAGTGTCACCAAGCCCACGCAGTGGACCCAGAACTTTGTATGAATTAGGCACGCCCTGTCCCCAGCTTCTGGATATGCAGTTCTTGGCCCCTAAGAGATACTGTGTATGCTAGGCACAGGCTGAGTAGCCCAAGCACATTGTTTTCAATACATCAGATCATAGGGTATCTAATACCAGTGCCAACAATTTCCGTTGCCTTTTCAGCAGTGAGCGCATGTCTGACGGGAGGGTGCACTGTCTGCGGAGATTGCTAGTGGGCAGGGAAGGTCTTCAACAGGAGCCTGATGTCATAAACATGAGAGAAGCACACCTTTAGAACCAAACAGTCTCTATATATAGGAAGTTAGAAAAAAATACCAGCCTTTTCATCTCTATTTTTATATTCACTTACTGCTGTGATGACCGTGAACAAGAAATAGAGATTTGATGTTTCATTTTCTTCAAGGATTATTGCCTATTGCAATGGGAAATAGCAACCCATCACACGCGGCATGCCCGCCACGAGCTGCTAGGATGGCCACAGCAGAGGTGATGAATGCAGCTGCTTCACCTGAAGGAATCTCGGTTTCTGCTATTTTGCTAGGCTAAGTGGATCTCTCCTCTTCACCTCCCTGCCTCTTTCGTTAGGACACGTCTAGCGTGAGATTCTGCTTAACATAACTCAGAGGCTCTGCCATTGGTGACCATAGCCATTGCGCCACGCCTTGGTGAGGCAGGTGAGTGAGGCTGAGGGCTATTTCCCTCGTTGGATAATATGCTCCATCTGTCACGAAGAGTATCAGTTCCCCCTAGGAGAAGCCAACTTCATAAAATGTAAATTGGGAAATAATCTGCTTTGGAAACTTGCATATGAAAACGAACTTAAAGGGGCAATTTGACTGTTAATAGGGTTGTTTCTGGCTGGAATCTTGGTTCATAATCTCATTGTCTTGTGACTGAGTTTCATTTGGATGTGCAGGCATCTCTGGAAGACACATCCCTGGGGTCACAGGAGGGGAAGAACTGACTTTGTGTTTCCCTCTGTGGCCTTCCCGGGAGGTGCTGGAAAGAGCAGCTGTCTGGGTAGTGCAATAGTTCCCTAGTGGTGTCACACACAATTGTGGCATCACTCAAGAATCAGTAGCTAAATCATTAAAGCAGGAAAGACACATCATTTTCTCTTGATTTTGAAGAGAAGAGACACATAAAGTATCTCTTGATTTAAAAAAAAAAGTTTCTAGTTCTCCTCAGAAGAACATGAACCAAGTGCAGATCATGGGATAACGGGGTTCCAGAAGCTGCACAGGTCACACGCCCAAGCGCCTCAGTGCCTTGAGTTAAGTAAGTGCCTAGTGGACTGGCATTCTTAGGCAGCCTGAAAGAAATCAAGGAATGGAACAAACCAATAAGCCTGGCTTCTGGAGACAGCCTATACCCGTCTGCCACCCCACCAGCTCCTTTGGCATCTTAGTTAGGGAAAAGGCACCTGCCTGGTCCTTCTAGATCAGTTTGCTTCCTAGAAGGTGCCTGGGATCATGTGGTACAGGTCGGTACTGGCCAGGGGTCTTAGAAATCTGAGGCCATGTGCCCACTTCGCACAGTCCCCAAGTCCCCAGCTCCTCTTTTCTGCCCTATGGCCTGTATCATCTCCCATCTGTACAGCAGTTACAGTGATCTAGAAAAGCATCTTTATCCTGCTTTTACCCCCATGACTCTGCTACTACCACCAATCTTGGATGGCATACTTCTTCCTATTGCCCACTTCTCCTTCTCTCTTGTGTTTTCAAGGTTTCTCTGTGTAGCCCTGGCTGACCTGGATCATACTATATAGGCCAGGCTGGCCTCAACTCGAGAGATCCGCCTTTCTCTGCCTCCCAAGTGCCGGGATTAAAGGTGTGCGCCGCCACACGCAGCCTCCTCTCTTCTCTTTAGTGCATGTCTCCTTCTGGATCATAAGCACCGTGAGGAGGAAGTCATGTCTGTCCGCTGTCTCATTCTGTCCTTTGCCCCAAGCAGGAATGCCTGGAGAATAGTGGGGTTCTCATGGGTATTCACTGAACTGTGAATGAATGTACCGCATGATTCAAATGTATGCTTCTATCACAATTCTCTTGGATTATTCACTGATCTCCACACGCTTCACCAGTTAAACCAGGTGCTGTTTGGCATCTCCTAGTGCTATCATTCTTCTGATTTCTGGACAGTTCTCACCCCCATCATTTATGTTCAGGGAATATTTTACATACTCCCTAGCATAGCAGTCTAAACAGGTAATTCACAGGGGAATTCAATTAGGCAGTGTGTGGATGGGGGTATCGACTGTGAATTAGCAAGGGAGAGTAAAAAAAAAAAAAGCTGGACAATTTACTAAGAGTCTCCTGCCTCAGAAGAGAAATAATCAACAGTGTTATTAGCATCGTCCTTACAGTGCTATCTTACTGAATTTTTAAGAACATTTTTGCTTGTTTTATTCATTGTTTTGATTTGTTTGTTTGTTTGTTTTTCAAGAAAGGGGTTCTCTGTGTAGCCCTAATTGTTGCGGAACACTTCATTGCCCAGACTTGCCTTAAACTCAGAGCTCTGCCTGCCTCTCTCTGCCTTCTGAGAGCTAGGATTAAACCACAATGCCTAGGAAAGATTAATTGAATTTAATTCATGTGTGTGAGTGTATGCCTGCATGTGTGTCTGTGCATGCACCTTTTACATACCTGATACTTGTAGAGGCAAGAAGAGGAGTCCCCTGGAACTGGAGTTACAGGTGGTTGTGTGCTGCTGTGTGAATCCTGAGACTTGAACCTAGGTCCTTTGGAATAACAGTCAGTGAATATTATTAACCCTTGAGCCATCTCTTCAGCCCCTGGAGAGTTCTTTAGAGAATACTGTGAAGAACAGGTTGTATCCAGTTTACCCTGGCGCGAGCCTAATATCCACATTGGACACCTAGAAATGTCCACAGTCCCAGCTTTTGTGTGTTAACAGTGAGAATCTGTTTGACAAAGGTAACAGTTCTCCATCATCCTTTCCCTTAGTGCAGGTTTATTCCCAACCTACTTGAAATGGCGTTTATAGGATAGGTGTCCAGTGACCATAATTCTTAATAGGCTCCTCAAGGACATTTTGTTTTCCGGGAATTGACACCACTGACTCCCAGAGTAGTCCTTCTGATGGCTTTCTTCCTGGTCACAGCTGGCATTGGAAATACACGGCAATGATAAATAAATCACTAATGATGCTGCTGCTGATGATAGTAATAACGCTTTCTTTAAAATATCTTTTGCAGACAAAAAGCCCCAAGCTGTCCCATAGTCCTCAGCCTCCCAGTTTGGGGGATCCAGTTGAGCATTTGTCAGAGACATCTGGTGACTCTTTGGAAGCCATGTCTGAGGGAGACGTCCCAAGTCCTTTCGCTAGAGGAAGTCGGACTCGAGCAAGTCTTCCTGTGGTGAGGTCGACCAACCAAACAAAAGAAAGATCCCTGGGTAAGCTCCAAAAGACAGTTTCACGTGCCCCGTTCTTACTGCATGTGAATGTTTTTATACTTCCGACCATTTGCTCCTGGACTCGGTTATACAAACGCTGACCCTGAGAAACTTTGCTGGTTTATTATTGTGATAGTTTTCCATCGCTGACAATTTCCTGAGATAATTGGTGCATAAAGAAGAAAGATTTATTTTGTTTTACTGTTTTAGAGAGTCCAGTGGTTCTCAATCTTCCTAATGCTGTGACCCATTAATACAGTTCCCCATGTTGTGGTCACCCCCAACCATAAAATTATTTTCGTTGCTACTTCATAACTGTAATTTTGCTATTGTTATGAATCACAATGTAAGTATCTGATATGCAGGATACCTAAAATGTTACCCCAGTAGGGTCGTTACCCACAGTTGAGAACCATTGCTTTAGTCCACATTTGACTGGCTCAGTTGCTTTGCTTTGGGGCCTTTGGGATGTCAGTGTTTACGGAGCAGCAAAGTTGCTTACCTCATGGCTGCCAGGAAGCAAGGGGCTCCAGTGCTCTTTCTTCTACTTGCCCACACTGTCTTGGGGTGTTATCACCTCCTAGGAATGCTACAGGCCGGTGAAGTCCTTTGACTATATGTAGACCTTTGTGGAGACAGTTACGATCCAAACCAAAATGAGCTTCAAGATGAGCTGATAAGTTTCCTGTCAGCCTGACAAGAGCCCGAGCCATAGGCAAGGAGAAAGTTTCAGTTAAGGAACTTAAATGCCTCCATAAAATCAGGCTGAAGGCAAGACTGTGGGGCGTGTTCCTAATTAGTGGCTGATGTGGGAGAGTACCATTGTGGGTGGAGCCATCCCTGGGCTGGTGGTCCTGATTTCTATAAGAAAGCAACTGAGAAAGTCATGTGGAGCAAGCCAGTAAGTAGCACCCCTCCATGGCCTCTGCACCAGCTCCTGCCTCCAGGTCCCTGCCCTGTTTGAGTTCCTGTTCTGACTTCCTTCACTGATGGACAGTGGATGTGTGTGTGAGCCCTTTTCTTTCCAAATTGCTTTTGGTCACGACATTTCATCACAATAGTGACCTTACTAGAGCATGAGTGTTATACGTTTTGCCAAGGAACTAGCTGAAATCCAGGCTGTTTCTCGGGCTGGGCACATTTTGAATCGTTTAGGATTAGCACCTTTAGCCACCACATCGCTAGTACCCACCAGTGTTCTTAGACAAGGGAACACCAGGGGGTGAACTTCCAGGTGAGCCTCCCAGACCACGCCACAGTCCCAGAGGGCACAATGGTTGGGGCAGACTCTCAGGATGGCTCAGACAGTGTGAGGAGCAGTAAAAGCAGAAAATGCAGGCTGTTCTCCCCTCCTGGTTTGTTGACAAGGATGAGGAATTCTCAGGTGTGGGGCTTTCCTTCTAACAGATTTTCCCAAGAGGGCAGAAGATCTCTTTATGCCTCTACCACTGGTAAACTCCCCTCTGCCCCCGGATTAGAAGTTCACTTTTTATCTGCCTATGCCTTTTTGCCCCTTCCTTAGCACCATAACAAAATGTCCGGGTTATTGGTTTAGACCACCTTTCTCACTGCACTGGTATTTCACGTGTCTCACCTGCCATCTTAAGGGTTTCAGGCATGTAGAATTGCGGGTAAGAGGGTACAGCAAAGGGGACAATATAGAAGACAGCTGAGTTCTGCCATTTAAAATCTAGCAAATTGTTACTGGAAGATTATAGAGAAGATAGGTGTAAGTTGGTACCTTGACTTTGCTTCCTTGTTGCAGAGAGCAGCCAGAGAAACCGGATTCAGATGGTATTCTAGCCATTCCAACTAACCACAGGCAAAAGAAAGCAAGGCTAGTGCTAGTGTGTGGTTTCAGATATTGTCCTAGCTACCTTAAAAGATACATTAGTGTTTATATTATCAATACTATTAATATTCTTTTACTTTCACCCAGTCATTTTATTGTTATTGTTGTTTGTGTATACGTGTTTGTGGGTGTAGGATATATGTGGATGCCGGTGCCCACATGCCGTGGCATGCATGGGTCCATCAGAAGATAACTTTCCTGAGTCCATTCTCTCTCTCTACCTTGTTTTAAAGGCAGAGTCTTTCCTACTGTTTCTGCTGACTGGTTGCTCCGGGCTAGCAGGCTCATGAATGTCTGGAGGGTTGGTGGGATTACAGATCCCTGCCACCACATGGGGTTTTTATGTGGGTTCTGAGAATTAGACTCAGGCCATCAGGCTTGCCTGGCAAGTGCTTTTCTCTACCTGCCGAGCCATCTCTCTAGCCCTCCGCTGTTTATTTTAATTGTCCACATATGCTAAGTACCATATGGAGTGTGCTCATACACAGAGATGGTGCACTATGATCGAGTTATGACACCTACCATTTTATCATTTCGTCTCTAATTAAATCTTAAATTCAGATCTGATAATTCTGTGTACTTTGGGGGTGCATTGTGATGCTTTGTCACAAGTACACAATGGGTCCTGATTGCATCAGGGTAATTAATATTTCTATTGTCTCCTTATCGCCATTTTGAGTTTTTTGCTTTTGAGTCCTTTCCTTCCTATTATTCATAAAACAAAATTGTTATTGTGAGATCGGGCTGTTGGCGGCTTTGCACTCCAGGCTGGTGAGAGGCCCTGCTGCATCAGTCCAGTCTTAGAGTGTGCGCCGCTGCAGCAAGCACGCAGTAGCACAGTTAACATTCCACTTCAAGCTGGGTGTGATCATGCACACCGGAAATCCCAGTCCTTGGGAGGCTAAGGCAGGAAGAGTTTGAGCTTGAGTAAATTCCACACTTTGAGTGTGGGTTACATAGTGAATTTGAAGCCAGCTCAAACTGCCTCAAAAAAAACAGACAAAAAACTTTCTTCTTCTGTTTTTGTTTTTATATACTTGTTCTTAGGGTCCTTGTTTGGCAGATAAGACAAGGTCGCAGGGAATACTCTGTGTGTGTGTGTGTGTGTGTGTGTGTGTGTGTGTGTGTGTGTGTGTGTGTGTGTGTGTGTGTGTGTGTGAGAGAGAGAGAGAGAGAGAGAGAGAGAGAGAGAGAGAGAGAGAGATGTGTGTCTATGACCTGACAGGTAGCTCCATCATACAATGACATCTCTAGGACGCCCAGGGGCTGGCATGCAACTTGGGGGCACACTACTCAGGCCAGCGAGATGACAAGGCCTTCCTATTGCCACGAGGCTGCAGCTTCCACCTGGATCAAAAAGCCTCGTGCTTTCTTAGCCACAGTCACCCTTGAGGCAGAAGCGAGACTAGCAGTGGAATTTCTCCTTTGCGCTTTGCCGGAAATGGGTTGGCGGGGGCGGGTCAGGTCTCTGTGAAAATTGCCCCTGCTTTGCCAAATAAAGTAAAGATAAGAAGCTCCTGTGTGCTTCCCCCATCCCTGGGAACCTGAGCCTGCTGGATAATGGATCCTTTGTCTTCAAGGGAGGAATTTCCTCTGGCGGCCACAGCAGCTGGCCTTGCAGGTGCATACCTGCCCAACACAGGAACCCGGCCTCCGGCAGAGAGACAAGAGCTATGAAGCAGTGATACCCACAAAATTACTGAGGGGACATTTCTGGTTGGTTGTGCTTCTGCAAAATGCTCAGCCTGAATTTAAAGCCAATCTTGCTGTAAAGTGCCTATAAACACATGGTCACAGCAAATTAAGGATATTCAATATTCAAGAAGTTCAGTTCAGTCACTTCAATAAGGGGCACTTAACTTGTGAAATTTTTAACTTTCAGAGAGAAACAAAGGGACACAGGGGGAGGAGAGGACAGGAGATGAGAGACACGAAAAGTTTGCCAAAAGGGAGGCTGCCTGTGGCCTCAGAAAATGAGCAGGGCTTTGGGCCAGCAACGTTACTGTTGCCCTTGAATGCCTCCTTGCGGCCAACTTGGAAATTTCTCTGGGATTCACCTGGTGTCCAGGGAGCTTCCTGAGGTTGATGAGGCGCTGAAATGAGGGGGGAAATGTGAGTCACCAGGAATCTGCAAACACAATCTCCTTTTCAAGGCCCTTTCTTGGCCTTGCCTTTAAGGAAATCCCCTTGTGCCTGGTCTTATTTAATTCAGACACGCAGAGGAATGGTCCCCAGAGTCGCAGTAAGCAGCAGTGACACTCCCCGCCTCCCCATGTCACAAACAGCTAGACATGCAGCTGTGAACCTGCCAAGCCCCAGAGGCATGACCTTGTAACACCCCTGGAAGCCATGTGACTTTGGGTATCTCTGTGTTGTCATTTTGTTCTGAGTTGAGAATTTTAATACATCATCACTATATATATATATATATGTATATATATATATATATAGTGAACTCACATATATATATGTGAGTGGTTCTCAACCTGTGATCGCAGCCATCAGAAAAAATGTATTTCCCAATGGCCTTAGAAACTGAGACACCACTAAGTAGCAAACTTACAGTTATGGAGTAGCAACGGAATGATTTTATGGCTGAGGGTCAAGGCATTAGGAAGGTTGAGAACCACTGTTGTGGATGTATCCATTTACCTTGATCGTCAAAGACTTTCCGCCCTGCCTCGAAACCAAAAACTTTTAGGCTAGGACCCAACCGACAGGCTCACTCTCTGTGTCACTGTCACCCACAGCCCCTAGCAGGTGCGAGAGCTGCCTATTGCTGTTATACTGCTGCTGGGCTGGGCATGCAATGCTAAGGAATCACCGGGTATGATAGAAAGTATTTTCTCTGCCCAAAGATCTTCTGCATTCTTCCCACTTTTCCTTCATTCCCCACTAACTTCTGGCCACAAGTGAGCTTTTCTTTTACTGTTGGATTAGATGAATCTTTTCTAGAATGGCCTACAGTTCGAGTGAGACCATTTCGCCCTTTCAGGCTGACAGCTTAATTGTACACATTGAAGTTTCTTCCATGTTTTCTTGTGGCTGATAGTTCATTTCCTTTTAGCACTGAATAATATTCCATCATCTAGATCTGCCAGTTTATCCGTTCATTCTCTGAGAGGCATCTTGGCTGAGTTCAAGTGTGGACGGTTATGAATAAAGCTGCTGAGAAAATCTGTGTGTAAGTTTCTTGGAGTAAATTCCAGATAGCAGGATTATGGATTATATGGGAAGTTTTTGTTTTGTTTTGTTTTAACTCAACTTCATTGTGAGTCCCTATGTCTGTGCATACACACCCATGCACATGAGCGCAGCTGCCTGCAAAGACCAGTAGAGGATGTCGGGTGCCATTACCTTCCCAGGTGTCACCCCCGAGTGGGAGCTACCATTGCTGCCTGCCCTTGGCCACAGAGCCTGGAATGGGACCGTGTCCTGATTACTTCCCTGTTGCTATGACAAAATGCCACGACCCAAAACAGCTTATATAAGGAAGAGTTTATTCTGGTTTGTGTTCCAGAGGGAGAGTCCACAATGGCAGAGGGACATGGCAGCAGGGAATCCGAGCTCACTTCTCAGCTGCACACAAGAAGCAGAGAGTCAACTGGAAGTAGGCTAGACTATAAACTGTCAGAGCCTGCCCACAGCCACACACTTCCTTAAGCGAAGCTCTACACTCTAGTT
Source organism: Ondatra zibethicus (assembly GCA_004026605.1). Classification (NCBI taxonomy): domain Eukaryota; kingdom Metazoa; phylum Chordata; class Mammalia; order Rodentia; family Cricetidae; genus Ondatra; species Ondatra zibethicus. The sequence goes on along the minus strand of PVIU01001592.1, from coordinate 4,599 downwards.
CTAAGAGTCCCATAACCTCCCCAACAGCTGGAGACACCAACCGGGGACTAAATGATCAAATGTAGGTGCCCTTGAGGGTTTCCTTCAAATTTCAACAGGCTGAGTGGGGAAACCTGTTCTGGCTTACATTTCTATAGGTAGCAAAATTTGAGGCTTGGCACCTTGATGGTGGAGTCTGAACTGAATGATCCTCAAACTTCTTCCTCCCTAGAGAAGAGGAAACCTTCACACATTTGCTTGGAGATAAGGCTGCCAAGTTTATAATTATTCTATGTAAATAATCTTTTGTTTCTATTTCGTCTCTGTTTTTCTAGAGTGGGAAGAATTTTGAGGGGCTAAGCATGATTCATTCTGCAAGGGGCTTCTACCACATGTATTTGGAGAGGAACTGAAAGCAACAAGACATATATAAATGCATGTGTGTGTATTAACTATGTGTGTTCATACAGCCATAAATGTAAGCTGTTCTCTGTATTTGCTAGTTCTGAGTCCTCTGATATAACCATCTGCAGACCAGAATTCTCCCAAGACTGTGGGTGTAGCTCAATAGTATAGTACTTGTCTAGTATGTCCAAGGCCCTAGGTTCAATCCCAGCCCTAAAATAAAATCCTCTGAAAAAAAATAAATTGTATCTATGCTAACTGTGCACCATTCTCTAAAATGCAATAATTATTTAGTTAGATTTTTAGGTTGTACTAGATATTCGGACCAATCTAGAGATGTTTGGAAGTCGGGGGATGTGTTGCATTATAAACAGATACTATCAGATTATATATAAGGGACTTGAGAATCCCAGACTGTGGTGTCTTATGAGATCCGGGCTGTACTCCCCTGTGGATGCGGAGGGACAGCTACTGCAATGAAAGATGGGAACTTCTCATTTGAGAGAGCGAGGCACAGTCAGATGATGTCTAAGCCAGGTCCTTTCCTAATGCTGACGGCTGGCAAAGCGACAGCGACAGGAAAGAAATGTACTCAGCAGCTCTGGTTTATTGCACAGCCAGGTTCCAAAGACCTCAGCCTACTTCACTTCCATCGGTCGGTGTGTTCCCGAGCAGCTCCTACCATTTGAGTAAACACTCACTGACCTTCCCGACACAACTGACGCCATTTCTCCTTCACCCTCTTGTCGGTGGAAATAGAAAGGGTTAAGAGAAAGCCAGTCTCCCCAAATGTGAAACCACTTTCCAGTAGAGTTTGGTTTTTGAAATAATTTCCATGAAAAATCACCCCACTGATATTAGGTCTGCAGTCTTAATGATGGAGTAGTGTCCTTTTAATCATGGTGCCTGTCTGGAATGCAGCCGTCTGTAGGGTTGGTGTCTGGCTGCTCCTTAGTTGGCCTTCGGGAAAGGGTAGCCACAAGCTGTCCCCACCCCTCTGTGTGCCCTCAGGAATTTGCAAATGATACTCATGAAAACAAGAGCAGCAGCAGCAACTTCCTTCTGAAGCAGCCGGGCTTTGGAGGGCTGACCATACTCCAAATGCACAGCCTTAGAGAGCAGGCCTGGCTAAGCAACCCAGCAGAGGGCCTGCCATGCCTGTAAACATAGACTAAAAAGACAAAAACAATGTTAAACGGGATAGAAGGGTTAAGGCCAGATGGAGGACCAAATCTGCATCTTCCCTGTGCATTTGCACAACTGTGTAGGAGGTGAGAGTAGAGTGGAGGGTGGAGAAACACCCACCTCCATTGGTTCGCGTCTTCTGCTTTGTTTGAGGCAGGGGTCCATTCTTTGTTGCTCACTACTGTGTATATCACACCAGCTAGCCTTCAGTCTTCAGGGGATTCTTCTCTGCTTCCCATTTCCCATGAGAGCACTGGAATTATAGATGCATACTCTGCCCACAGCCTTTATATGAGCCCTGGGGATTTGAATTCAGGTCCTCATACTTGTACGGCAAGTGATTTGCCTACTGAGCCATCACCATGGAGCCTGATATATAAAACATTTTGACGTTTGTTTTTCCAAGTGTTGTCAGTGATTGCCATGCAGTGTCGTACTGGGGTGGAGAGATGCTGGCTCAGCAGTCAAGAGCACACACTGCTCTTTTCAGAAGACTGTCTTCAGTTCCCAGCATGGATGGATACCTGCGTTCTTGTTGGCATACCCTCACACGGAAACATATGAATACACGTAATTAAAAGTAATAAAAGTTCAAAAGAAATGTAATGTTATAAAAACAGAAAATTTAAAAAGATGGTCTTGTGGCCATCGATAGGTGTGGGTGTACCCTTAATCGTTTTAGGGTACTGTTAAAGCAAGTGTCGGTGTGTTTCCTACAGCGTCAGGTTCAGGGTCCTGGCCTCAGTGCACTTGATCCATGGCTGTGGTGAGCCTATGAGTCACACACTCCCATCTTCCTCTATTCCTGAGGCTGGAAAATAGGCTGTCCTAGCCCGCCGAGCATGCTCGGATCTGATTGGTGGGTAGCCAGTAAGTAGCTGAGCATGTTTTCAGGTTATCACCCATACATGATACTGGCATGGTGGAGCGTCCAGGTAGAGGGCTACCATCTTTGTAGCACTGAGGATCTGGCGTGGCCAGGTACTGTGACACTATTGCAGTTCCTGATAGAACCAGGACGACTTTAGGACCTACGTGGGGTGACAGGTTGTTTGGGCAGATTGTGCTGTAGCCCGGTCCTACAGGGAAAATCTAATTCCGTGTTTCTGTAAGCCATTAATACGGCTGTACTGACCTTAACTAGCAACAGATTCAATTGTTTGCATTTACATGCTGACTGATTTTTCTCTATTTACATACTGTGTTGCCATAGCAACTTTGTTGCAGGGAAGGTGAAAGCCCTGCGAGGTAGAGGCTGATGCCATCTAGAGGCAGGTCAGTGAACTGCAAGAGAATTCACAAGACTAGTTTCATGAAATGAGCTGATGCTAAATAAAACAATTGAAATAAAGTGAAACTCTACACACATCAAATAGACTGAAATATATACCAAAGGTAAAGGAATTTATAAAGTTAGGAACAAATTTCCTCTATAAAGCAAGCTTTCTTAAATGAACAAAAATAGGGCTCTTACTCAGTCCTAAATGGGATATTGTTATCAAAACCTCCCCTTTGCGACTCAGGAACCTATGCAGACGAGGAGGCAGAAAGACTGTAAGAACCAGGCATGGTGATGACTCCAAGGAAGCAGCATCTTCTGGACACAGCAGAGCTACTGCCCATTTGAACACAGAGACTGTAGCATCATGCCCAAGACCTACATGAGTGCAGTCTACACATAATTCCAGCACAGAGGAGGGGTGGCAGGTAGTCAGAGCCCCATCCCTCACCAGGAATCTGATTGTGATCTATACCTGCTGGGAAAAGGAAAATTGGTTTTCTCCAAGTGTCACTGGGCATATAAACCACACTTCAGGACAGGTCCCATACCCAGGGGTAGTTGACCAACACAAAATGGACTCTGATTTTTTTATGTGCATTTTTTGTTTTGTCTCATTGTTTTATGTTGTTCGTTTGGTTGATTGGTTTTTATAATTTTTGTTTTGGAGAAAGAGAGAGAGAGAGAAACATGAAGTTGGGTGACTCGCTAGGTGGGGAGAACCTGGGAGGAGTTGGGGGAGGAGAAAGAATAGAATCAAAATACGTTGTATGAAAGAATTTCAGATAAAAAAAGAGAAATGTTATCTTCACTCTAACCAAGATATTCTTACATTTGATAAAATGAATATCCTGAAAGACTTTTATGAGCTGAGTTGATCTTTAATAAAAGGTGGATTTGGGGATGGCAGTTAACTTCCAACAGGACTGTTTCAGAACTCCCACCCATGATGATACGAGAGGGTCACCCTGTCTGTGCCTCGTGACTTAATATTTTTAATATGAGGTGAATGAAGCATGGCAAAGTTGCTGCAAACTGACCCTCTTGCACTCAGTTCAGCTCTAGGGATGCTTATAAGAAACTGCACCTGTCCTTAAACAGCCAGACATGGCGGTGCGCACCTGTAATCCCAGCCCTGGGAAGCAGAGGCAGAGGCATCTCTTTTGTGAGTTCCAAGCCAGTCATGGCTACACAGTGAGGCTTTGTCTAGAAGAAAATACAATTTGATATCATTAGACGTCTCTTGCTGTCAAAAGTCTTGGCTGCGACTCTGGACTTGATGTCCCAGATGTCACAACGATTATTCCGTTGGCACAGACCTGGTTCTGTGCCTTTTGCAGTTTGAATGGGAAACGTCCCCACAGGAACTCCTGTGTCTGAACATCTGATCCTCTGCTGTTGCTGCTAATTAGGAAACTGTGAAGTCTTTGGGAGGTGGAGCCTGGTGGAAGAAGTGTGTCCTTGCGGGTACAGCTGAGGCTTCGTAGTCCTGCCCCATTACAGCATTCCACCTCCTGTGTGTGATTCAGTGTGACTGACCAGCTCTCTGACACATACACGCACACACGCACACTCTGCCTCCTGTGTGTGATTTGGTATGACTGACCAGCTTTCTCTCACACACACACATACACACACATGCACGCATGCACACTCTGGCTCCTGTGTGTGATTTGGTGTGACTGACCAGCTTGCTCTCTCTCTCTCTCTCTCTCTCTCTCTCTCTCTCTCTCTCTCTCTCTCTCTCTCTC